>WXVQ01000087.1:0-35096 GCA_013372465.1 Nitzschia sp. Nitz4 | reverse complement strand
TTCCCGGTATGCAAGCCCACGTGGGGGTTGCTGTACAACGACATTGTCCTCCTGGCGCAGAAACCATTTCTTTGGGTTTTCACACAAAAACTGCAAGGTCTGCAACCCGTCTCGACATCGACAACCACAACTCCACTCTACACCATACCATGAATGACATCCAAGCTTTGGAGGTTCTTTTGGCCTCTTTGCCCCAATCACAACCGAGCAGCATTCCTGCCCAACAAGCTCAATCATTTGCGTCTTCCTCGGTATCAACTGCGGCACTGCAGTATCAACAAGAACAGGCACAACAAAGTCGTGTCCGAGACATCCTCGAAGAGGTGGCCAAGTCCCCACAAGGAAACGAGATACTAGCATCATTGGATGCTGGCACTCTCTCTCTCTGTTTGAAATACCTGAGAACTGGTGGTGTTCCAGCTGCACCGCCAGCATCGTTCCATTTTCCTATCTACAACAAGAAAGAGTGCAACAACCTGTCGTTCGAGGAGCAAACGCGAACCGCGGTTGCCGGCAACCATCAAGTTGCCTCTCCTCAATCATTGCTCGGTATAGTACCAGCGATGCTTCCAACTGGTGGACCACAAGATCAATCACCAAGTCTCAATTCTACTTCCCCAAACAGCATGTTGGAAAAGTTCCTCCAAGCCGAGGACCAACAAGCTGCAAAAAATATTGGGATGGTAGGTGGGAGCTCTGAGTCAGAGGCACCTACTATTGATGGAACTAAAGAGAAACACCTAGTTGCCAATAGGTTGTACGCCAAACGATGTCGCAAGCGAAAAAAGGAATACGTAGAAGAACTGAAAGTGGAAAATGAACAACTACGAAAACTACATCAAATGCTTGAAGTGGTACCAGACCTCATTCTTTCCTTCGACTCATCTGGTACCATCCGTTTCGCAACGAAGTCAAGTATGGAATTCCTGGGCCGCAGTCCTCAGGAACTCATCGGCAGCTCGTTTTGGAGGCTACTCTCGACTCACAGCTCCAAACGACTAAAGAATGCCTTTATGGATTCGTTGGCCCAACGCAAGGAAGGCTCTTCTACCCTTTCTCTAGGAGACAGAGTCTGGGAGGTCTCCCTAAAGGGTGAAGACTTGTCCAGTTTTCCCTTGCTTCTGCGTGGAAAGATTTTCTTTCAAGCAGGGAGTACACCAGAGTGTGTGTGTTCCATTCGCCACAAGGATTGCGAGAGAAGTACCAAACCTGCTGCAGCAACAGCCTTGTTAGATTTGCGATCTCAGAATGATCCGCAGCAGAGGAATGAAAGAGCTTTGCAAGGCTAAGTTTCCGTAGTCTCCCTGGAGCCAACAGGATCGAAGGAAGGACCACCCCGTGCTGGAACATTGTCATAGGTAGTTTTGCATCAATGTTTTTGCATCTGTTTTTGTATCAATGTAGGCTACCGGTAGCAGCCAAAGTAACAACTTGCAGTATTGAATCCACTACTCTACTAGAATTACCAACATCGGCAACAACGAATATTAGTAGTACGTACTTTTCTCCTAGTACCGGCGTGGGATGTGGGTCGGAGGACTTCACGAGAGGACTCTACGCCATTTTGCGCAACAGAGAATGCAAGAAGTGGCATCCGACGACATCGTGTCGGGACTAACTTCTATTTCTCCGATCGATATAGGGGTTTTTCCATGCTGGGCCCTACCCGGTACTACTGTATGTACGAAACGCATTCGGAACATGGAACATGGTCGGAGTATAGGCGTACGGGGCGGAGTCGATGATGTGTTCGACCTGGCTGCCATCCCAGCATAAGTTTGGTGACGTGTAAAGGGAGACCAAACAGAAGCATAGAAGCACGAGTACGGCAACCCTGCAGTGAAAGCCACGTAGAACGACGCTCACGAACACCTGCTGGCCATCTCCAGATTTCGACAGCAAACAGTTTTTACCCACAGAATATGCAGATTCTGTGTAAGGTATCGTCACGACCATGGCTATGAATGAAATTCAAGCGTTGTTGTTGGCATCTTTGAACTCGTATCCTGTTCCTTCTTCAGCTGTGAATGGGTCGAACATTCCCGTTGCTTCTCATACCCAACTTGCTGAGACTTTCCTCAAGGAGCTGGTTGTATCCCCGCATACAATCGATAAGCTGTCGCGATTGGATGCAAACACACAAGCCCTTTGTTTGAAGGCTCTTGACAAATTGAACGTCAGTTCCATTGGAACCGGTACAACAACCACAACAGGGAATCCAGGAAGAATCGCCTGCCCAAAAGATACTTCTGTTGCACCTACATCTATTCAATCACTCCTCTTTGCGGCGAAGAACGGTGGTGGTCAACAACAGCCATGGCTGGCCCATCAACCATCTCACGCCTCACCAGTGAGTTCACAAGCTGCCAGTCAAGATGCCGTCTCCAACCAATCCATTGAAGGAAATCTTGCCTCGTTGCTTCGTGCTGGACGGCCAGCAATACTCACCCAACCCTTTTCGAGCAACGCGCATACTCAATGCCAGACTCTAGATCACATCCTGTCCACGGACTTCAAACCAGCGACTGGCCCTTCTACACTTGGCAGCCCCAGTGTAGTTTCGGACGGATCCATCTCTCACCACATGCCTAGTCCACCTCCGAATCATCGAGAAATTGCTGTTGGGAACCTTCGGACGGACGCACTCACAAAAAACCAAGATAAAACGGCAAGTGTTACCCCCCATTTGGATGAATCAGAGTCGTCAAAATTGCCTTCCAACAGGGAGAAACAGCTTGCTGCAAACAGGATGTACACACGCAAGTGTCGCCGACGAAAGAAGGAGTACGAAGAAAACCTGAAAAAAGAAAACGAAAAGTTGAGAAAGCTCAACCAAATACTCGAAGTGGCACCAGACCTCATTGTTTCTTTCGATTCATCTGGAGAAATTCGCTTCGTAAATATGTCATCTATGGAATTCTTGGGTATGAAACCAACAGAACTCATTGGGACTTCGTTCTGGGATATCCTTTCGGTCGACAGTGCATCTCGACTCAAGGCTGTTTTTATGGACTCGTTGGCTAAGCGAAAGAATGGCGCTTCCACCGTATCGCTCGGACAACCAATGGGGGGAATTATGTTGAAGGAGCATGATCAAAACAGCCCCCTTTGGTCTTTGCGAGGATCAATTTATTTTCCCGAGGATGGAGCACCGGAATGCGCGTGCACCATTCATCATATGGACTATGATGCAAGTCAACCATCTGATGTAGCGGAGCCTTCGATGAAAGCGACATCCTCTGGTCCTGTAAAAAAGAGGACGCGTCTCTAAGAAGAACGAATTGCTATCAGATTGCTTTGTGGGAGGAGCGCATACAGTCCGAATGCTCAAGTTTGTTTCTACATACTTCCCACGTTCTTGTTGAATACACGACATTGTACTGAATTGTCTTTGTATACATCGGTGTGGTACATTGTTTTAAGAAGTGAAATAAGTGAAAATGTAGCTGCTAAGAATATTTTTGAATGGAACAGAGTATATCCTGGTAGTTGCAGGCTTCCTAACACTTTCCGACATGCCATTGCACTATCCTAGTCGGCCTCTTCCATGGATTTTCCAACGAGACATTCAAGAAAGACATGAAACCTACTTGCGAGCTCGGATCCATCACCCCCTGTTAACCCCGGTGCTACTTCCATGCATGCAGCAATGTCCCCTACTACGGATCCGTCACCAGAAACAGAGTCGTCAAACCAACCCCGCACACCCCGCAAACCACGACGGCCGGTGTCACACGTCAAGTCACAAGGCTTGCGAGTATAAGCCAACACATCATTGACAACACAGTTCATCAAAGCTTCATATTCATCCACACAAGGCTCGCAGCACGACATGATTTCACAGGAAGAGTCCATGATTTCACTTTGAATTCCAATGCAAGTGGACAAGGCAACAGGGTTGATGTCTTCGTACATCCCTTGTAGAGATTTCAGGGCACCATCGCAAGACGTTCCACAAATGTCCTTGTTCGCGACAGCGCAGGCTCCTAATGCTGAAACAGTCTGATTGACACAAGGCTCCAACTCTGTGACGAACTCTTGAACATTGCTTTGAATACAGTCCACATGACTACTCAAGCACACTTGAGTTGCGTTCTTGATGGCCAGCAACATGGATCCATCTACGGTTTTGTCTCGGCCGATCCCCCGGTCTGACCAGCTTCTGGCGACAGTATTGCACAAAAGCAGTTCCTCTCGAATGCAAGGCAAGATCTCATCTTGAATCGTCTCATCATCAAAACATTCAACATCCAAGTTTCCCTTGATACATTCCACAATGACCAAGGGTGAAGAATCGTCTTCAAAGCACTGTGGAAACCATTCAGGAAGACCTAGTCCTGGTGTACCAGCTCCAATGGCACCAGTGAAAAAGGAGGTAACAACCAAGGTGATCGCAAAGAAGGAGTTGTGTGTCATTTTTGCAATGATTGCCGTTTTGCGAGGAATAGACCAGTAGTTCAGTTGCAGAGAAAGAGGTTCGAAGTCGTTGGAGGTTTTGTCCATTTTGTGACTCAAGTATCCATGATGATGCGCTTGGAAAAGAACCTTCAAGCATGGAATCCGCCGTTCCAAGCCTTCCATCCAGTTTCTGTCGAGAATTGTCAGCCATATATCAATATGTGCCAAGGGTCCCACAGAAACCGAACAAGACACCTTCTTGATACACCACCACCTTCCCTTGCCAGTCACGGCCCAAACATTCTCTCTTGGACGATTGTGCGACAATATTTCTCACATCCGCCGTACATGAACGTCCAATGTCCGTTCACAGTCCAAGCAACACTGCCATAGTTGTTGGATCATGCGTGACATAGCATCTCGGCTTGGAGCAATTCCAACCAGAAGTCCAAGAGAAAACCAAGGATTGGGGGTTCGAGTTGTTATGGTACGGAGCAAGGCGACACAAGCAATACCCATGTGCACCATGACCTCTTAACCATTGCGGTTACAACCGTCAGCAACGACATAAATCTTGGTACATTTCTTCAACTGTGCCGCTGTGCAATGTAGATACATGGTCGTCCATGTATGATCAATTGTCATTGATCATTTGCTCTCTCCTTGATCATTTGTTGTTCAAAGTAGTGGATGTGTTGTTGTAGGATGTTGTATGTTCCTGCTGTTGTTGTGTACTACTACTACTACACCACCACCACCACAACAACAACAATACTTGGAAGTCACAGACGTGTCCCTTTGATGTCTCTCGGCGACATGAAAATCTTGTGAAAGCATTGACGACGTACTTTCGTGTGGAGGCTGAAGTCATCATGAATTATTGTTGCCTCTTCTGGGTACTTCTTCTCGGGTTGGAGGTTTGTATTGACTCCTTGCCTCCTTACCACCAGGTACGGATCGTTTTTTGAAGTGTTTTTGTGCGTGCGGTCTGTAGAAATGCCAAATCTATCTCCGTACTCAAACAATAATCTTGCTCCTCAAACGTTTTTCTTTTTCCTTGTGTTCATACTATTACCCAGTAAGAAGCTTGGTTACTAATCCGCTACTACGAACTGGAGTAGCTCGAGAATGAAAGGCTGCAATAATATTATGCTACAGCAGCAAACATTGAATTTGTAGGTACAGCACAACATGTAATACGCGCACCAGGAGGGGGAGGGTCATCCAACAACAACCAGAAAGGAAAGAACTGTTCGTCGAAGAAGACACTAACTCACGTACTACCGGGGATCGCGTTCTTGCTTATGACTTGAAGATAAGCCAATTCCAAAATGCTGTATAATCCCTTTTTTACGAATTCGGAGGGCTTTGCCTAAGCACGGGCTCGACGAACAGTAATGTCAAGAGCATCAAAGGGGAAAGGTCCCCCCCACCAACAGATTCGCTACGAACGGAACTCCGTGCTTTCCTGTGCCAGTAGTCACTTTCACCGGGTATTCTCACAAATCCAAATCCAAAACATCATGATTTCGGGCAATCATCCGCATACCGCTATTGTTGCATTGGCATCTTTGCTTCTCGGACCTCTGCAAGGTTCGTGGGCAGCCCCATCCGAGCCATACGTGTATACTGTCTACTATGATGGGCATGGATGCGAGGGATCTATTGTGTCTTTGAATCCGCATGTCTCGGGTGATGACGAGGTTGTTCAGGGGACTTCCAACGTGAACTCTACCATGTGCAGCGTTCAAAGCATCTGTCTGGCCGACCTGGACGCCGATTTATGTGATCTATATGCTATTAATAGAACGGCTGTGGCTCACACTGACATCAACAAGGATGGAAACATTTATCAATGCGATACTTCCAACGAGGACGTTGACCAAGCTCAATGTCGGTACATCAGAGGGTGTGGAAATTCTTCTCTTTTCCCTGATTGCAACTTTGTGCTCATGACAACGTCGGATATTTTCGAAGATTGTAAGTTTTTCCATTTGGGAATAGATCGTACTGTTTGCTCAAGAACATCAAATCCAACTATTCACTGAACATCACTCACCGATCGTACGAAAACCCGAATTCAGTGGACCAGGTTCGCAATCTGAATGTGTACGATGATGAAGGTCTTGCATTGACTTCCTACATGTCATTTTATTCTGATGCTAATTGCACCGAGTTTGAAGGAACACAAGGTATCGTCGCTGGGGAGACGGAGTTCCAGGGGGTCTCGGAGTCCCTTTCTTGTGAACAAGCCCTTGCCTGCGTTTTCAATCCTGAGGGAGAATGGTGCATCAATGGAGGCGGTTTGACGGGTGAGAGCATGACTATTCATACTCAACCAGCCATGGCACATGCGATTCTCTGTGACGACGAAACGGACGAAAGTTGCGCCGAGGTTGATGCCAACGCATGCATGAGATCCGAATTCGCCCCCTCCTGTTGGTATCGCCTTTCGACTTCGTACCGATTGTTTGCAGAACCTGACTTATTCTTCGTGAGCACCAAATACCCAGTTGCCATCGAAGGGCAAGATGAACCGACTGCTGCCCCAACTGCGGAAGCTACGGAGTCTGAATCCTCTTCCGTGATGGCCGGGGCTGCAGGTTGGTCCACTCTGTTGCTTTTCGTGCAAGTGGCATTGTTTGGAATGTAAAAGGATATCCCTCAGTATCTGCAGGTAGTGCTGTGAATTCAGTTTTAAAAATGTTAGTGTTGGGGATCTAAATATTATTCTACCAGGAAAAGAGCTAGCAAGAAGATCGTCCCTCTCATGGTCAGAGACTCCAAACGGTGATGCCAATATTACGAGAAGTCCAAAGATATCATCGGAAGCCGTCGGCGGACCGAATCGCTTCCTAAAAACGAACCACGCATCCAGCACAGACGCCAAATATCGTAACACAACTTCATAGTAAGAGGTTGCAACAACAAAAGCACATTTTCCCTATTCTAACACACAAAATACTTCCTGGCCATTGTTGTTGGCGTCCAAGATAGCTAGTAGAGGGGCCTCGGAACCGGGGACATCTTCTGTAGTAAAGGCCTACCGATGAAGTGATGCCAAACTATCCACCGACTTCTATTTCTTGGCCTTGCCTTGGTACGTTGTTCCAACACCCACATGCACTGTGTCGTCGGTCGTATGTTCCCTTGCCCGCCTTCGCCCACACGTCCGACATGCGCTAGACCAATCCGCGAGTAGGACGGTGTCACCTTTCCGATCGCGGTTCGCGATGCCAGAGTTTGGGCATCTTTCCACATGCAAGGGAGGGAAGTTCCCATTTTGCTTTCTCACCACTTCGTCGTCGTCTGACGAGGATTACTTTCGATTCAACTTCAAGGATTGGAATCCAAACAAAAGTTGAAATGTTGCCAAATTCTCTCCTTGCAAAATACTCCAAACCAAATGAGGAAGACGACGACGACGACGAGCTCGATGAAAATGAGTACTTGGAACGGGACATATCCACACTGAGACGTGGTCGGGGGTGGGCTCTCCTCAAGAAACATTTGAACGAGGGAACCTTATTGCTTCGAGCTAGCTCAAGTACGCACAAGAATGCACATTCAGCTCGGAAAGCCTTCGTGGATGAATTGCATGATGGAATGTACTTTTCTATCAAATCCTGTTTGATTGCAATAGCTGTTTACATGAGCGTCTCCATTGCGATGTATACATGCATCTTAGAACCTCAATGGACAGTGATTGACAGTTGTTATTTTGCAGTCGCAACCTTCACAACTTTGGGCTATGGTGACTTGGTGGTATGTCAATAGCAATGGGTGCCTTTTCGATTTTATTCTCATTCTCACGCTTTACGTTTCTATGAATGAAGCCTACCAACACTGCATCTGTCATATTTACATGTTTTTATACAATCACGGGGGTGGCTTCGATGGGTATTGTCCTTGGAGTTTTGGGCAATCGCTTGATCAGAAAGCATGATATTCTGTTGGAAGAATGCCAAACTGCTGCCGAGGAGGAAGTAATGAACATGTTTGGTGATTCACATTCTACCACTTCTACCCATTGGTGGTCGAACAGTAGCTCTCGGTCCAAAGGTCACCCGGGACAGTCAGAGCGTTCCATTGTGACCACAATAGGGGAAAACGTTTTTGGAGGTGGTCATTGGAACTGGCATCAGTTTCTAGGAATGGTACTCTGTGCCTTTCTCTTGGTTAGTGCCATGGCCATTCGTTCAGGTTGGAGTGTCCTGACGACTGTATATTATTTGATCATCACGTCTTGCACCATTGGATATGGTGATCTGGTTCCGGAAACACAAACCGAAAGGTTGTTGGCCGTGTTTTACATCCCCCTGTCTTGCTTTATCATGGGTCAGTGGTTGGGGTATGTGGCTCAGAGAATCGTGGACTTGCAATCTTCGAATTTCAGGAAGCAAAAACTTCATCGCAGGGAACTAACACAGGATGACCTAGATGCAATGGATTTGAACGGAAACGGTAAAGTGTCTTGGGCAGAATTTCTCGAGTTTATGCTTGTTGCCATGGACAAAGTTGACCATGATCTGTTGGAGGAGCTCCATTCGTATTTCCACCATTTGGATGTCTCGCATACAGGGGAATTGTCACAGGAAGATCTGGTGGAGGCGGCAAGACAAAAACTTCGAAGTATCCGATCCAAGTTGGCGTTAGCTGCCTACAAAAAGAAGGTGGTCAGATTGGGGAAGTTCCCACAAAGGAGACAGATAGGCGAAGCCTTGGTGCGAATGGCCGTTTCCGTCCGAACAACCTGTCGGAACATTTCGTTGGCGCTTTTCCTTGACGAGAACGGGAATATCGCAGGAGGTGACCCCGAAGCAGAAACAAAGGGGTCCCGAGGTGCATTTTCCACGCGATCGTTCCGCCCAAGTCCCAAGAAAGCAGCCAATCTCCCATTATCAAGGAACACTTCTAGTTCTTTGCGCAATTTCCCACCGATCAACTTTTCTCGTGGACCTGTGTTGTCACCTACGAAAACAAATACTCCAATCGGGAGCAACCCTCAAGGTACTCTGCTTCCCACATTCCGTAAAGCAAGGTATTCTTCCTCCATTCGTTCTGCCATACCTGAGGTGTTACTGGAAGAGGAATCACCATCGCCAAGCAAAGAATACGGGAGCTTTGGGAGCTTTGAACGGAAGAACGAGGGTGGAACCATCAACGCCACGGTGGAACCACAATGTGTATAGACTATGCCATTGCATACTAAAGAGTTAGAGAAATGATCGATAGTAACTTGTATCGTTTTAAGTGACATAGTGAACATTACTCCTCCATGGCTGGTTGCTTGCCCATTTGCTTGCCGGCCCTCATGACCTCATCCACCAACAACAACTGGCTGGCCAAGACTGTAGACAAATAGAGCGACTGTCTCTTGACCCGGACATTATCCCAAACGCCTTGATCTTGAGGCAGCATAACTTCTCCTGTGGCAACATCCAATCCGACAAGCATATTGCTAGATTGCCTCTCTTCCTGTAGCTTCAAAATGGTGGTTTGAACATCAAATCCTGAGTTCTCGGCCAATGTCTTGGGAACAATCAAAAGTGCATCCGCAAACGCCTGAATTCCGAGTTTCGTCTTTCCAGTTGTGGTAGGGATCACGGCATGGACCAAATGTTCATAGGCAGCAATTTCAAAAGCTCCAGCACCAGGGAAAAGTGCTTGATCCTCAACGGCATTCTTGAGGGCCCGCAAACCATCCTTGACGGCATCCTTGGCCTGTTGGATCGAGTGCTCGTTGGGCCCTTGAAGAAGAATGGAACAGGACTTGGCATTGGCACAATCTTCCACAAAGGTAAACTTGTCTTCTCCAAGAGTGACTTGAGAGACCTTTCCAGCATATCCCAATTGCGAAGGTTCCATATCTTGCAAGGAATGAATGGGGGAACCTCCACAAGCCAAGGTCAACCTTTCCATATTTCTGCGCTTGGCGCGACGCAAACAGATAATTCCTTCCTTGGCAAAAATGTCCAAAGACAATGGATCTACTCCCTTTTGATTGATAATGACAAAGGACTGCAACAAAAAGCAAAAGGGAAAAAATTCATGTGAGGATCCATCGAAACAAATTCGCAAACGCAGGAACGACAGCACCGTATCAACAACGTACTTCTCCATCCTTGCAGACAGATCGCTTAAAGTCAATGACTTGCTTGCAACGCTCATCCAACCACTTGCGTTCACTCTCGACCAACTTTTCTCGCTCCTCAGCGGAAGAATAAAAGAATCCAGCTTGCGTCTCAGTCTTTTCGTACTCCAAGGAAAGGTTGCAGGTCATAATGTGACAGTTGGTGAGGACATCGGGCATGTCAGGGTGACGGGCTCCGTGGTCCATGACGAGACCATTGACAAATCTTGATTCCTTGGCGCGGGGCATACTGAGAATCTCAATGCGGTTCAAGTCGAGAGGTTGTTGGGGGCCAGGATAGATGCATTGGACAGCACTGACGAGAGCCTCGGAAAGCTGAATGCTGAGATCGGTATCCAATTTGGTGTTGAGCGAACTCATGGCAACACGGACAAGCAAATCGCGGTTGTCCAACATCTCATCGGCAGGAAAGGCCATCTTGTTGTCGGTGAGAAAGGTGAGGGCCGCTTCGCGAGCCTTCTCCATGCCCTCCACCAAGACGCGGGGGTGGAGACCTTCACTAATGTGACGATCGGCTTGTCGCAAGAGCTCTCCACACAACAGAACGGTGGAAGTAGTACCATCTCCAGTGACGTCATCTTGAGCCGTGGCCGTTCGGGCAATGAGCGCTGCTGTGGGATGTTGAATCTGCATCTCCTTGAGGAGGACGAGTCCATCCTTGGTGAGTTTGAGTTGACCAGCTCCCCCAACCAAGAGCTTGAGAGTTCCTCGGGGACCCAAGTTACTCTTGAGCACGCTTTGAAGGCCGACTCCAGCAGCGACATTCACAGCTCTCGCTTGCGTTTTGCTCACAATTTCCGCATTTGGGTTAATGTCTCGAAAATTCATGGACGCCATGTTCTAGAGATGAGTTGTTTATGGAGTAGAAACTGAGTATGAGGTTGAGTACTGAGACTTGTAGTATCGACTCTAGCAACCACAAGGACTACAACAAGCAATGACAGTTACAACAAGACAAATGTACAAAGGCAAACAATGCAAAAAGCACCAATGGATGTGCACTCCTTTTGCTTCGGGCAATGCCATGCGTCCATGCGTCTGTCTGGCTCACCTACTGACGAGCGGTCCTCACAGCCAGGATGCACCTTGCATAGGTGCCTACCAACAATAAGTACTAATATACACAACATATATATAAATTGTACCACTTCACAAGAGATTATGAGAGGAAACGAAACAACGTCCAACGTGTGTTTCCTTTCCTTTTTCTTTTTCCTTTACTCCAACAAGCTATTCAATTGTTCGGTATACAATCCGACCGAATTCTCAAAGGGTGTACCCGGCAATTCTCGAATATAATCTTTCAAAAACGAAAACAAATCAATCTCGGATACCATGCTTTCACATAGATCTTTTTTGGATGGAGCCTTGGAAGCATCGTTAAAGCCAACCGATATGTCCCACTCCACATACACATTGTAGTCTTTTTCGGGGATCCCCGCCTCAAATTTGGTATTCCTCACGGACAAGTTGATCTTGTGAAGGTTGTCGTTGTGGCGGGCTTGCAAAAAATCAGAGTAGTAGTCCAAGGTGGCACCCGCCAGTTTCTGAAAGTCCATGTTGGAAGGACTAGTGGAAATTCCAGATACCTTCAGGCACAGGAATATATCGGGTTCGTATCGTACAGCTGCTGCCATGGTCTCCGTTGTTTGGATTGTTGTTGTTGTTGTTGCTGTGGTTTGGGCGGCTGCTATTCTGATCTCACTGTCATCATCATCAATGACCCATATGACCCGGGCAAGTCTTGGACCTGGTATTGGAATCGACTACCCTGACTACATCATTTGCAAAAGATGGGAACACATTATTTCTTTCTCAAGCAGCAAATGTTGGTGCTTCCGAGTTGCCATGGGAAACAAACAATCGCGATGTTTGTAACCTTACTACTCTGGACTCTATCTTACCTTTTGACCATTGCGGCAGAACATGCTGATACGGTGGGTGCGAGCCTTCGCATCATTAATGGATGGAAAACGGATCCTTCCCAGTTCCAGTATTACGTCAAGTCCAAGCCGGATGGATACAGTTTCACGGATGACTATTCTTGTGGAGCCGTCTTGATTCACTCGGACATTATCTTGTCGGCAGCCCATTGTCAAGGTGCCTTCAATTTTGGAGCTTATCTATACTCCAATGAAACCAACAATTTTACTCGAGAATGGATGGTCATAGAACAATATCGACATCCAAAGTACAACTACAACACGGATTACAATTATGATGTCATGGTTCTCAAACTGGAGTCTCCCGTTGCGCATATTGTCCCTGTCTCTGTGAATGCCGAAGCTTCTCGACCGCTCATTGACGAAGAACTGGTAGTAGTTGGGTTGGGGTATACCGAAACAGACCAATACCCGGACGACCTTCGAGAGGGACACTTTCGAGCCGTGTCCACACAAGCTTGTCAAGATATATGGGATTACTACGAAATTATGGGGGCTAGTATCGGGGAGGACGTTTTGTGTGCAGGACCTGATACATCTGAAAGTGTATGCTACGGGGATTCCGGTGGCCCATTGGTCTCTGTCGACGACCCCAACCTCCTTCTCGGCATTGTCTCCTTCACAGTCAGCTGCGAATCGGATGATATTCCCGATGGGTTTGCGCGTATCTCCTATTTTTATGACTGGATTCAGGAACATATTTGTGCACTTTCTAGTGAACCACCTGCATATTGCCTTGAAGAAGACGAACCACAAACGGCTGCTGGCACCCCCAGTACTTTTGACACCAATTCCACTACTGTTCTTATGAAACTCGATATAATGTATGACTTGTTCCCAGAAGAAACCACCTATGCCATCCGAAACGTTGATTCTTGGGAGATTGAGTATGTTGGGCCTTCCTACGTTGTGTCGACTCGCTTCGGCGGCGAGGAACACACAGAGTATTTCTTTTTGTCAGCCCCGGGACAGTACATCCTGGAAGTGTATGATTTGCGGGAAAATGGAATGATGGCTGCAGCAGGGTTGGGGCTTCCACAAGCATATTGGAAATTGTCTGCCCCGGAAATCAACAGCACCACGGTTTTTACCCCTTTGGTAGTTGGGAGTGGTGAGTTTTACCAATCAACTTCGAGCAGCTTTGCTTTGGATGAGACGTTTGCTTCTTACTATGTGACGGAACAACCTTCCATGAACCCGTCTATGAGCCCATCTACCTTTCCTTCCAATGCGCCTTCATCTACGCCGACTATTTTTCCTTCTTTCTCCCCCTCCTCTAATTCACCCGCCCTTGACACTGTCAAATTGAATGGTATGTGGTTACAATGCAACTTGCAAATGCCAACCGTAGCAGGCACTAACATCCATTTTGTATTGTTCGTCGACATGGGTACCACAAGAAACCAACGCTCCTTCTTCTCTTCCAACGATTCCAGGATATGACTCTGATAGCCACGAAGCATCTTGTTGCCTTTCATGGTCCGATCATTTCCTTTCTGTATCGCTCCTTCTTCTATTTCTTTTTTGGTGAAAGTGCCGCTCCCGCAAGAGTTTTCTTGTGTTAATGTTGTTGTTGTATCGATGCGAACGAAGGAAAGGAAAGGAAAGATCCAACCAGGATTAGTGATCGCGCAACTGCCGTTGCTTGAAAACGTCGTTTTTGATCGCACATCGCTTTTTGAATAATTTGGTGTCCGAGATGCCCATAATACACTCAACGAACACGCTCGCTGTCGTCCGACGACCCAACATCATGATGTCAAAAGGTCGAAAACGTTTGTTGCTATCATCCTGGGTGAAAATTATTATTGCTTTCATACTTTAGAAACAGGTTTGGCTGAAACAGAAAGCAAGAAGTTGCGATGTGGTTGGCCTTCACATTTTTGTTATGGTCCTTAGTAAATGCGGCGGTAGCCGGAGATGAACCGCATCGTCAGAAGAATTTTCCCGCAAGTAATGTTCATCCTCCGGCTACTCCCAGAATTGTCAATGGTTGGGAAGCTGATCCCTCGCAATTCCAGTACTATGTCAAATCAGCGTTTAACAACTCTTATCTTTGTGGAGCTGTTCTCATTCATTCAGACATTGTGCTGTCGGCAGCACACTGTCAAGGTGCCTTCAATTTTGGAGTCAATCTCTATTCCAATGAAACTAACGACTACACTCGAGTATCGGCCATCACTGAGCAACACCGACATCCAAGGTATGACTACGACTATCATATCAACTTCGATGTTCTCATCCTCAAATTGGAACACCCTGTCACTGACATTGTACCAGCAACGTTCAATGCGGAGCCATCACGGCCTCTTGATGACGAAGAACTGACACTTGTCGGATTTGGTAGGACCGAGACTGATGAACTTCCCGATCAGCTTCTAGAGGGACACTTTCGGGCCTTATCCAGCCAAGAGTGCGACGATATTTGGTCTTCCTATGGTCTGTGGCAAGTAGATATCGGAGAGGATGTTTTATGCGCAGGACCCAACATATCAGAAAGCGCTTGCTTTGGGGATTCTGGTGGTCCATTGGTCTCCGCTGGTGACCCAAATCTCCTTGTTGGTATTGCTTCTTTTACAATGGATTGTCAACCTGATGATATCCCCGATGGGTTTGCTCGTGTCTCCTATTTTCATGACTGGATTCAAGACTATATTTGCGCTATCTCCTCCGACCCTCCTGATTATTGTCCGCAAGAACAACAAGAAGGCTCGCAAACCCCCATCCAATCCGACAGTGTTCTCATGAAGCTTGATGTCATGTACGACCTCTACCCCGAGGAAACTACGTATTTCATACGAAATTACGAAACCTTGGAAATTGAATTTGTGGGGCCGACCTATGTTGTCTCGGATAGGTGGGAGGGCGAGGAATATACAGAGTATTTCTACCTGACCGCACCTGGGCGCTACGCCATTGAAGTTCGTGACGCCAATGAAGACGGTATGGTGTATGCAGAAGCAGTAGGTCTTCCAGAGGCCTACTTCAAGTTGTCTGCTGCCATGGCCGGCACCACTGACTATGCTGTTTTGGTTCAGGGAGACGGTGACTTTGGCGTATATACCAGGTATATCTTTGTGCTGGATGAGTCGTACATTTCACCAACAGCGAGCCCATCCATGCAACCAACGGATGCTTCCGAAACACCTTCAGCATCTCCCTCGACCAATCCAACTGGTAGGTACTCGTACTACTTTGGAGAGACCAGCACATGACAGCTAGGGGGTTGTGTATATTTTCTCACTTTTGTCGGTTTGCTCATTCCTCCACCCAAGACAACACACGACCCACGACAGATTCCGTCGATGACGAAGAGCAAGCATCTTCTTCTCCCTGTGTTCAAAACTTGTCGAAGCCGTCCATTTTTCTGTCGCTACTTGTTCCTTTGCTTCTGTGGTTCCACTCGTGATAGTAGTAGCAATCTTAAAAGCTCGCTTTCTTTAAAGTTATTAACGTTAGTACGTACTTGTACTGTAGCTCCTCGGTATTTCAATATTATGACGTCATACAACCTTCGAGAACTTCGTTTCAAAAAATGCTACCGGTTCGAGTAGCTTGAGCCAACACAGCCCTTTTTTCATTTCATTCCTGTTCTTCTAGATAGATCGCAGACCATGAAGTTTGAAGTGAACTTTGTGGTTACTGTTGCTGGGTTGCTGACACCTTTCTTCCCAGTCGTTCGAGGAGGAACGCCAGCACCAGAACAGTTCTTCACCGAGCAGATTGTGGATCATGTGGATCCCTATGGCGAATATGCAGGCCAACTGTGGAGTCAACGCTATTACACCTGGGAGAAGGAGTTCCAAGGTCCTGGCTCTCCCATCTTTTTGATTTTGGGCGGCGAAGGAAGTATCTCTCCTCACACTGGAATCATGTATCCATTCATCAGTGATCACCTTGCCAAAGATTTCGGGGCCTTTGTTTTGGAGCCAGAACATCGCTTTTACGGAGAATCTCTTCCAATTTCTTCTTGGGATTCTTCCAATCTCCGTGGCCCTGATCCCAGAGTCAGGCTCTTCACTTCGGAGCAGGCATTGTTGGATGCCCTTCATTTGACGGATATTGTCAAGGAACGTTTGGGTTGTTCCACAGATATCAGTTCCTCCAACTACTGCCCGGTCATTACAGTTGGAGGGTCCTATCCTGGGTGGCTCTCGGCCATGGCAAGGATTGTCTACCCTGATCGTGTGGATATTGCTTATTCTGCTTCGGCTCCCATGAGGTTTTACTCGCAACAGGTCAATCAATATGATTATTATCAGCTCATCACAGATGTAGCAGAAGCTACCATTCCAGGTTGCTCCTCCAGTATCCGCGATGCTCTGTTGCAAGTCGAGAAAGTATTGGAGCACCCTTGTCACTACAATGAAACAGCTTTGGGTATTTGTGAAGGAACGACTCCTTGGTACATCCGGCCCAGTGGCTCTCTTGGGGGTGGTAACTTGGAAAACTGTGAAGTCAAATTGGCGGATGAACTCATGATGGTGATTGCCTACACGTTTGCCAATGCCAACATGGGAAACTATCCCCCCTCCAATACCTCTCGTATGTATTCTGCTTGCGAAGTGTTCATGTCCGACGATCTAGACGCAATGGGTAAGGTGAACTCGTTTTTGGCACCTCAACTGCCTCCCCACGACGAGGCATGCTGGAATTTCACAGCTCAACTTCCTAGTGGTAAACATGCAACCATTACTTCGGGGGATTGGTCGGGAGTTGGATGGGGAGATAATGGAGAGAGTTGGGACTTTCAGACTTGTACCCTTCTTGTGGAAGCCATAGGTTTCTCCGAGCAAAGCATGTTCCCTCCTCGTGATTGGTCTTTGACGTGGCTTCAAGATCACTGTTACCGCCGCTTTCGTGTAACTCCACGCCCATACGAACTTGTTAAGCGTTGGCAGTTTGACAGTGACCATTTAATCCAAAACAATGTTACCAGAATCATTTTTACGAATGGACTCAAAGATGGATGGTCTGTCGGTGGTTTTCATGAGGATCTTTCGGACTCTTTGGTGGTTCTGAATTTCCCCAACGGTGCACATCATTCGGATTTGTCTGGTCGAGGTCCCTCCGAAGACGACACTAATGACATTGCCCAGGGGTTTGTTCGGATCAAGGAACTCTTGACACAATGGTTGGAGGAGATCCAGGCACCACCGAAGGATACTCTACCTACGGATCGTTCATTTGCGCATGAAGACTTGATAGTACAAGAAAACTAATCCATGATTCTAGACTTGGACAAACTTGTTGTCACGATATCATAGCGTTGTGATGCCGTCGTAGGTTCGGCAACTCTATTGAAGTAAACCATTTCTTTGGCGTCGACCCTTGTGCCAACGTGGAAATGTCTTCCAACAGTACTATGGATGAGCAACTTCTACGCGTTGGCATTCATGAAAGACCTACAACTGTACTGTGATTGTCGCCTTCCAGCTCAATTAGCTGGAGATAAAAGGGAGCATTGCACCATTGCTATCTACCCCGATTCAAATGTACAAACGTGTCCAAGACCTATATTTTCCATGCACAGCTAGAATATCCCGTTGCACATTGTGTCATACCTAGAGGTTCGTTGATGATTGTGCGAATCACTGGTACCGCAATAAGAGTCAAGGACAGCGTACAACCTTTCATCAAAGTCTCACTGGAATCAGGACAAGTACGGATTTTTTAAACTAGCAGAAATGAGCCATGATTTTCGGCTTGCGCTGAATGAGACGTGACGTCACCCGAATCTATGTAACCTACTTGCCTGCTCTCGTTGGCACATTCCATAACTAAATATCTGAATAATAAATATACATTCTTCGTTCACAAATCAACAAACCCATCGCCAACTCTCCACACGACAACACCATCAACCAAGGCAACAGGGAATGACGCACTATGCACCAACATGGCAACAGGAGACACAGAAAGAATACAAAGCCGCCGTCTCAGCGATATAGGAGCAACTACAATCGTTCCTATCGATCTGACATTGCTTTCACCTAGTTCCAGCTTTGAAGGAGAGTTGGATGGGGTCGAAAACAACTCGACTGTCGATGCCCTCCGTGCACATTGCAAGGAGCTAGATTCATTGATCTCGGAAATGGGAGTGGGAATTTCACCAAGAAGTCTGTTAGTTGAAAATGAAGATGAAGAGTTCTTAGCGGAACAGTACTCCATTGCCCGAGCAGAATCTGTTCTCCGGAAAGAGTTGGAAGCTGCCGAACAATTCATGAAGGGTATCAAAAATGAAATTTTCGACGAAGAAAGAGACAGCGATACAAGTAGAAAACAAGAACTGTTTTATACGGCAGAAGAGACTCGAGAAGATTTGCCAATTTCGTCTTTTGCAACTTCGTTGTGCGGTGTCGATTGGACCGATGCTGAATGTTGGAGTCACGTCGCCACAAGAGAAATTCATGCCGATTGCAATGACAGTGTTGATAAATTGCCCAATCACAATCAAGTGGATGATGTGCAGAATGAGAGCTCTGAACAGGCCGTACGCCACATGCCACCTAGTGTTCAAGTAGCAACCACGCAACCTCGCTCCGCACTCCTCTCTGTTCTGCTTTCATGGTCTGATTCTACAGACTCTTTGCTCCTGAGTCCTGAAACCGTGATTGACGAGAGGAAAGCCCCGCACAGCAGCACTGAGAACCATACTTCCGCGGTCGGAAAATTTGAGTTTTACGATTCCTTGTGCACAGTCCTTAGCCCCAGATGTTTGGAAACCCTTGAATCTACATTTTCGGAAGACTCTGATGATGGACTTCCTTTTCTCCGCAATGAACGTCTATCAACGATCTCAGAACGGACTGACAGCCAATTGTCATCGCGGGTCCGGCTTCTGGAACCTTGCGTTGATTTGCCAGCGACCGACGTACCTGAACCTCGCCACAAAGTCCCACGTACTGAACCAGCACGACAGATGCCGTATTCCTTCAACAAAGACACGCCAGGAGAAACGCCCAAATGTATTGACACCAAGGCTGGTGATCCTACTTTCGCCACAAATAGCAATGAAATGACACAAAACCCGATACCTAATACAGGCAAGGAAATGCACCAGTTTGATGTGGAGCAAAAACCTATTGTTGTCGATATAAAAGCAATCCCTTCGCTCTTTTCTTCGAATAGCACCTCAACCGCAGAGCCGTGTCTCGATGAAACAGACGGAGTAGTTACTCCCACGGACCAAGTCTCTCGTTTTGAGTCAGTACCATTGCCGGCAAAATTGAGCGTCAGTGAAAACAACAAAGTAGCAATGAATGGAAACATGACAACGTCGGGGATGAGAAAGGCTTCCCAAGAACTATCTAATGAGCGCAAGCTTAGCGAGAGCACAGATTTGAGGTCATTGAATGGAGGACGGGGAAATTATTTTCCTGACAAGAGTTTGGAAAACTTGGAAAATCAGATGGAGACATACAAAGAACTATTGGACATACTAAAAGGTCACCTTGAACACACGAGGAGCGTGAAATCATCTCCAAGCATGAGACAACTCAGTGGCAACGAAGCACATGGTGTCGCGTTGCCGTGTGCTTCCGACCGAAACAGTACAAATAGCCGAGCATTGAGGCTATGCCTGTCCAGTGAGCTCGACGTCGGCCAAACCTTTGGTGAAGTGCAGACTCCAGCTAGAAGAGGTTCCACCGACCAAGTAAGTCCACTGTCTTCGTTTCAATCTCAAATGGACAAAGCATCGTCTGGTTCGGATGAGGACTTTGCTGGACCTGATCCCAGGGGCACTTTGACGAGCCATACCTCCTTAGAGTCCCTACTCAGAAGGAAAAGCGATTCTGTCGAGCTTGCAACAGACACTCGAGCACACGATGCCTTAGATGAAATTCTTGCCGAAAGTTCAGTGGAAAAGTCCTTGCAACCTTCCAACATTTGTCACCCCATGAATGTCACTGAAGCCATAGTTGATACAAATACAAGCATCGGAGTTGAAGTCGTACATGAAGCCTTGGCAAATGCCGTTAGCTACGATCGTTCGTTGAATTGCGAAAATGGTTGTTCAACTATGCAAACTCTTGCAAAGATCTACACTAGAAACCAAATGAGGAAGGGCGTGAAAGCTCAAAAACCACCTATGCTACCTGAGCCACCCATCAATGAATCCCGTTCAGGGCCTTCTTTTTTTGAGCGGGTTTCCCGGTACACCGCAGAAAGAAACAATGGGGAATGTGACCACATTCTTGAACCATGTGTGATTGATGCAAACTCAGAAGATGCTTCAATTTCGAACTCTTCTACGGAGACCAAGCCAGCCACCTTTGGGTGGAGAGGATGCTGTAGTATGCCTTGCGCACTTGAGGACAAATCACGACGGGAAGACGGAGGAGGTATCAAGCCGGAGACCAGAGATGGAAATGAAAGTTTGGACACTTCAACAATGCAAACGAAAATGGAAGAACGACCAGACACCTCATATTCATATATCTTTCAACAGGAATTCGATCAGAATGGGGTTGAAGTAGTTTTTACCGAGCCATGTGAGAGTGACAATGACTCTCTTTGTATCAACAACTTTGACGACAGCGCTGGCTGTGTCTTTGATGTCGTCAAACCGCCTATGTTGGAACGTCGAGACAGGAATCATCAGAAACTAGCAAATGAAGATGGGGTTGAAGGCACTGTTATGACGGAGGAGACAGAGAGACACGAAATATCCCCATCACCTGCAACTCCCTCATCTCCCAATTGTCCAATTGTGGCAAGAAGACCAAACGGACTTTATAACCGAACAGAACAATCGGCGACAGATGAATACAATGACCTCGCAAGGTCCAGGGGGAGGGAGTTGGAGCGTGAATACTTAGAAATCCCTAGAATGCCGGTATCGGACAGCCGCGAAACCAAGACTTGTCTGAGGCGCCAGCCATGTCCCAGGCTACGGCCCGAAGCTGTCGAAACAAGGCAATCGGCCGACGAAGTAGAGCAGTCGCAAGAACAAACGCAGGGATGTGAAGCTAGGCAGGCTCAAGTACGCGAGGAAGTCCGACAACTTGAAGATACAGCGGAGATAATCAAGGCCACAGAAAAATTGCTTAGAGCAATTGTGGGCTACAATTTCACAATGTACAAAGAACTGGTTACATGTGATATTACAGGTGTTGACAAAGGCAGCTTGGAAGAAGTTGTATCTCAGAAGAAATTTCTTTCATACCATTTTCGTCATGCCCGAAACCAGTGCATGAAAGGCCGTGTAGCCTTGGAAAAGCCTGTTGTGCGGTTTCTCACTCAAGACGTTGCAATTATCTCCTATGTTCGCATTGATTCAATGCGTGAAGAACCCGACGACCTTTTCAAGTGTACTGAAAGTAGGGTATGGGAGCGCAGGCACGGGCAATGGGTTAACAGTCATTATCACACGTCCCTGTGAACGAGAAGAGTATGCACTTGACATGTCAATATTTCGAATTGTTGTAGATTAGTCGAACTTATCAGTTGCCAATCTTCCTATCTGCTATCGCGTGGGCCTATCTAACTTTCTTGTGGACCTGTTTTCTGTTGCGGGTATCATGACTGAGTTTCTACCGTGTTATTGTTTGAAACAGTATTGTTCTTTGTCCCTTTGATGTTTCCTGTGTCTCCATCTAACACAACCACTTCCGCTTCCTCGTAGAAGCCAATACGCAGAGACAAGAAAACCAGCGAAAGAAGGACTATCGTACACTGTGTGGCACTGTTGAAAATACGGCAAGCCATGATGAGCTCGCTTCTGTCGCACCACGGTGACAAACATACATTGTGTACTTACGCTGCCCATGTAAACGCTTCCGTTGCACTTGTGCATATGGCGTCATGCATCGTTTGCTCATACATGGGATACCATTGCTCACATTGGAGTAGTTCACTCAAATCCGCCTGTCAAACAAAGAGCATTGTGAGAAGCAAATCTGTTAGAGGCTCTTGTTATGTGTGTAGGAACCACGTACAATTGTATAGACAACCACGCATATTTGTGCTCCCAGGGCACCAATGAGTTGAAGGACCGATGCTACCCCTGTCCCGCAGGCAATTTCTTGATTTTCTTCACCGACCTCCAAGATTGCCTCTGCAAGGTTTCCCAGAGCAGGAATGACCAAATCACGAAGGAATTCAACTGCATTTTGTATCGTTTCAGGGGCTTGGATCACTGGACAGCCCGCGACAACATAACGAGTGAACCGATACACAAACGAATTGAATTCAGACTCTATCAGAGTGAGAAGATTCAAGACAGGCGTATCAGGACTGTTGAAGCACATGTCTGCGGATCCCATGCCAACAAGGACGTATACCATCGCCAATATCCAACTGACAGCCACCAATACTATCGTTGCTGGAACCATAACCCAGCTACGAACCCATCGAAAATGCGGTGGCAACTCCCCATTCATATCCAAATATATCATGCAAGCTGTAAAAATGAGGCCCATTGTTCCCAGCATCAAACTGCTCCCCGCAGAAGCCCAGAACGCCCACGTCGCATGCTTTGGGTAGTACAAACTGGCTTGATCTATCTTTTCTTCCATTTGTATCAAATCGCTCTCAACATCATCTAGCTCTTCATAGATACCATCAAGAGTAGTGTTGTAATATAGAAAAAGTGCTGTCAATGCGTCCCCAAAAGGTACCGACGAGAAATCACAATCCCTCTCTGCCGTGCTGTCGACGTTTGTGCACAATTCATCTGCTTGTGACGGACAAATGCCTTGACGACGAAAATTTTTCCAAGTTAGACATGACGGATGACCAAGTATTTCTTTGAATAGGGACGTACCATTGACTGTCGAAATGAACTCCGACGTCCAAGCTTCTGCAACAGCTTGATTGTCAGTGTAAGACTGAATAGCTTCAAGAGCCAGGTTTATCACCTGCTTGCTTTCACTCAACCCACCCTTGAATGTATCAATGGAATCAATAAGCTCGTAACGACTCATAACTGTGTAGAATACAGCCGAGATAAAAACACCTATACAGCAAAACCCAGCTGCAATTCGGATCCTCCTCATGCGTTGGTAGGAACGACACACAACCTTTTCATACTCCTTCCAATCTTTTTCATACTGTACAATCGCTTTCCGATCCTCAAAAGTGATGACATCTGCGGGTTGTTGCTCGGAATGACTGGTAGGGGAACCAGGGGATTGTGGCTCTCCGGGAGACTCTAGTTCACCGTCTGAAGAATCTTCCATGTCACTCTCGTGAAAAGATCCATCAGATGACATTTTGTTGAATTTGCTTCGATGATTGAGTTCTTTTTTCTTTCTTCGTGCCTTTTTAACAACTGTGATGGGAGCCGTGGCAACGGGCTTGACAACTTTGGCCACACCCTTGACTGGTTTAAGGATGCTTTTGGCAGGTTTATTGCCGCCTCCATCACCAGCTACTCCATTGTGTTGAAACGGATGAGCTCGTCGAAGTCGTTCCTGTTTCTTGACAGCAGCGGGCTTGACAGGACGTGCTGGAGCAACTTTGCGACCACTTAGAAACCCGACACGAGCAGGTCCAACGCATTTCAACATGAACAGAAGGGATGTCCAAGTGACAAAGAGTATGAAAAGCAAGGCCGATAGACCCAAGAGTCCAGTAAGATAATCTTTCTGTTCCGAGTCTGATCCAACGATAAGTTGATTGATATCCGTGGAATGGCCAAAACGTGGCGTGGATGAGTGTAAGTTTTGTGTAGCTGTGTTCACCACAAATGGATCAGGATTGTACTCCAACGTCAAAGTAAGTTGAGCATCACAAGACAAGTAGGAGTCATCGTATTGGTATGTGTCGTCGTTTTCTGACATGATGGCAAGTTCAGCCTACGTGAATCTGAAATTGGATGGCAGTACAACGGTAGGTGATACTCTGTATCAGTTGGTTACAAGGGAAACACAAGCTGATGGCCCACAAACTACTTTTCCAGTCGAACAACAGGGTAAATCTTCTTTTGTAGGTGTATGCTAAAACTTGAAAGCTTTATTTCCAACCCTCTCACTATTCGGAAGCTCTACCGTCCTTGTACGCAGCAAACCAGCTTGGCGTAGTGCGCACCTTGAGGACATGGAGAGAATAGGAACGCCTCCCTCCAACATTTTGTGTCGTTTTTCGGTGCTCCAAAATGATACGACCCCCTTTAATTCTTGTGTCGGCATGAGACATATGGCTCCGACTAGCTTGACCAGAAGAAAGGTAGAATAGTTAATAGAAACGTACAGTATACAATATGACTAAATCAAAAGGACAACCATAAAACTACTACTTTTCTCATTTTGTTTTTTCTTCTTACATAGCATCACAAATATCACCCACGCAACAATGAGTGCAACATGAACAAGATACTTCAGAGCAATCGGCAGTCAATACCGCAAGGTATGGGAGGTTGCATATACTTTGAGGCACGCTGCCGCTCAAGTCGTTGGCTTGGAAATATGCGGATGTCATGCCATAGAGGGAGCCAATCTGACTTGGAATGCTTCCTGAGAAGGCGTTGTCGCTGATCTCTAGTTCTTCAAGACTAGACATTCGAGAGAATGCGTTGCTCAAAGTTCCCCCCAACTCATTCCCACTCACGTCCAGTCGGAGTAAGTTTGACAAGACGTACACTTCCAATGGTAGGCTGCCACTCAACGAGTTCTCCGACATGCTCAACAATGTGAGTTGTCGCAACTGGCCCACTTCTGTTGGGATGGAACCAACCAATGAGTTCTCGTCAAGTTGCAGTTTTGTGAGGCGAACTAGCCGGAACAATTCTGTTGGCATGCTAGTAAAAGCATTTCCTTGAAGATCCAAACTGGTTAGTCTGGTCAGTGAACCCAAGATGGTCGGGATAGTTCCGGTTAGTCCGTTCCCACCCACAGACAAATGGCGAAGGCTAGATCTAGCTGAACCAACGCTGGACAATGACGCGAACAAACCGCCTGAAAAACTATTGGAGTCCAAGGAAACAGAAGCAAGAGTGTTTGTTGCCGAGGCAAAGGCAGAAGGAACGGTTCCTGTCAGAGCGTTCCCTTGCAGTTGGAGAGTGACTAGAGACGTGGAAACAGTATAGTCATCGGGAATGGTTCCAAAGAACTCATTGTATCCCAAGTCCAAAGTTACCAAATCCGGCAAGACCAACAATTCTGTTGGGAGTGTGGAACTAATTTCCTGACCAGCTGTAAAAAAACCATGTGAGTCTCACTGGAAATTCTGAAAAAAAAACAATCCAGCAGGCAAGGAGTACACTTACGGAGAGCAAGTCCACTGACACTTCCAGAAGTACATGACACCCCTACCCAGTCACACTCGTCCAAGGGAGAAAGCCACCGAGTAGCAACAGAGGTGTCGTAACTCAAGCTTCCATCTTCACCAACGACAAGCTCGTAGTACAAACAGCTATTGGTACTGGCAGCATTGCATGACTTCCACTGACGTGTCATGAAATAGAAGAGAGCCAAAGTGTACCGCTGCAACAGCGAGGCATCACTGGTCGACAGCTCCATCGAGTCGAGCTGTGAAATCCAAATGCTTGTAAGAGAGTGAGGAGCTCCACTAGATAGATCAATATCGCTTCCAAACACAACCTGTGCCCATTCTTGAATCTCTTCCAATGTAGCTCCAGTTGTGGGCGAAGAGGCTGGCGAAGAACTGGGTGCTTCTACAGGGCTGACACCACTAGAGGAGCAGGTCATGGTATCTCGAGAACAGCAAGAAGTACAGCAGATACAGGCATTGGAAGGGTTTGCTGGAGGCAAACAGTCAGCCACGAGGGCCTCCAATGTAGTGAGGCGACACAAGCTTGTAGGAACTGAACCTGAAAATTGGTTCAGACTCACGTCGACACTCTGCAAGTTCGATAACTGACCATCCAACAAGATTCGACCCTCAAACTGGTTGCCGCTCAAATCCAATACTTCCAAATTGGTCCAATCGGAGGAAATGGAGGAGCTGAGATATCCCGTAAGAGCGTTGTTAGCTACCTCGAAGCGGAACAACTGATCAAGGTCATAGAGGCTATCAGGAATAAGCCCAGTGAGGGAGTTTCCACTCAATCTCACATCCATGAGACGCGATGCACTGCCCATAACTTCCGGGATAGAACCAGTGAGACCATTGTCATACAACCACAATTCCTCGAGTGAATCCAACCATTCGTCATTTACGGAGTTCATGGGGATGCTTCCAATGAAGTCGTTTCCATAAACACGAAGCGCCTTGAGAGGCAACTGGCCCAACTCAGGGGGGATGGTGCCTGTTAGCAGGTTCTCGTGGATGTACAAGCTAGTCAAGGAAAGCGCGTAACTGGCCTCAGGAGGGATCGTTCCAGTCAGTTGGTTCCCTCCCAAGTTCAAGTGCTTCAACGGGGTTGTAAACTCAAACAACTCAATGGGAAGGGTTCCTGTGAATTGGTTTCCCTCCAAAGTCAACGAGGAGAGTCCTCCAAGGAGAATCAAAGTGCCAGTCAATTGGTTATCGGTCAAGTCAAGAAGATCGAGTGTGGAAAAATTAGTTTGGAGGGTGCCTGTGATTTGATTGTAGGCGAGTTCCAGCGTTTCCAGTTCTGGAAGGTGCATCATTTCAATGATAGACAACGTGGAAGCATTCAAACCTTGGCCACCTGATTGGAAGGAAATCACAATAACACAGAATGTTAGGAGTGATTATGTCTTTTGCATATTCAAAAGGCGCACAAGACAAACGTACCCAAATCAATACCTGACACTGCCAAACGCCCAGAGCCCGTAGTTACACAAGTGACACCAGCCCAGGAGCATTCAGCAGCTCCAGAGAGCCATCGAGTCCAAGGAACTTCTTGGTATACCAAGGTGCCATCCCAACTCTTGCGGATGGGCTTTTGGTAGGTGCAGTCTTCTTCTTCGTAGTCGGGCAGTACTGGGTTACAAGATAACCATTCATTGGCACCATTGTCTGTTGTGACGAACCACAAGTATCCCATCAAGAAGCGTTGGATGTATAACAACTCTTTATCGGAATAACCCTCTTGCAATCGTCGTCGCTGGTATTTCAGACGAGCTGGGTCGTCCTGAATGAACCAAACAGCAGCGTTGTTGTATGGGGTGCCTTCTTCGTAGACGACATCTCCCACCACAGAAGCAAACAACGCCATCAATTCTTCGTCAGAAATCCCTGTAGGCATAGGGGTAGTAGTAGGAGCCATGGAAATTGTTGGTGCCATGGTAGGAGCTGTTGTACTAGAGGGTTCCTTGTCGTTGTCCTTGTTGATCCAGGGCCGGGTGGCACCCCAACCCAATCCAAAGGCAACACCCAACAGGACCAAGGTTACAAGACAGCCGACAGTTGCCAGTCCGCTCTTTGAACTCAACCACCTATCTTCAGCCGCTTCATCCAGTGGTGGAAGGTTGGCAGAGCGTGGAGGTTCTGGTGCCTTTGTTGCTTCCTTGGTTGCAACGTTGCGCGACTCGGTGGTCGCATACTGTGGATCCTCCGGTTCTTTGGTTTCCTCTGCGTAGGATTGTCGTCCAGTCTCTTCAGGGTCTCGGGAGAGATCCGAGGGACTCTCGACATCTGGTTCAGGGGAAGCCGCTTCGACATGTGCATCAACCACATTTTCATCATCGGTAGCTACCGTCGAAACCTCTTGAATGACTTCCAATTCATCTTCCACATATACGTCTTCATCGTCGGATTCTGGGTGAACTTCCGCTACCGGATCTGCTGGAGTCTTTTGCGATTCTTGGTCATCAGTACTAGAATGCTCCGAGTCCATCACTTGGTAGCCCTTGTTGCCACCGCCAAAAATTGGAGGCATGGTGATGCAAAGAGGTTTGTTCTACTACGACCACAACAGAAGCAATGAAACAGTATCAACAACAAACAATTCCCTTGTGTACTCTTGAACAGTATGTAGTCAACACAGACAGAGAGAGTTTGGAGCAAGTGTATCAACAGTAGAGGAGCTGCTCGGAAGTTCACCCAAGTCTCAACGACGATTCTCACTTGCAGGGGATCGTGCACCTTTTGCTTTCGTTTGATGCCTGATGGCATGTATTTCTTCACTAAGACATAAATACAAAATTTTCGCAGGCACATGAAAGGCCGGCGCAACGGTTGCACTTCTTGCATCTCTTTGTTTGATCCAATGGACTCCATGGAGTTGCTGGAGATATATGTATAATTCATACAAATTGACCGCCAACCTAAAACAGAATCCTACAGCACTGCAAGGTCAAAAGTCACTACGTCTCCAAGAAGAATAGAAGAAAGATCCGACATGAGCAATCCAGAGTGGGATCGATTGCTGACGGCTTGTCAGAAAGGACATGCAGAACTAGTTCGAGCTTACATAGAAAAAGAAGGGGTGGATCCAAACCATTCCAACGCCATTCGGCAGTCGGCACTTCATGTGGCGGCATGGTGGGCTCGCGCCGATTGTATTCAAGTGTTGTTGTCTCTAGGAGCCAATGTACATGCACAAAATACCATTACGGGTGCCACACCACTACATTGTCTGTTCCAATCAGGCAAGGCATCTCTAGATTCCGAGCAACGACTCCAAAGTATCCGTCTTTTGCTGCAGTACGGAGCCAATCCTCAAGCGCTCGATCATTCCCAAAAGGCACCGATGGATTACATGGACAAGAATGACCCCGATATATTCGCATTTGCCGAGTTTATGAATCCACCTTCCAACCAACATCGTCAAAATGTGGTACAAGCCATTGGTTCCAGACACATACATGATTTCCAAAAGCACCTGGCATTGATGAGTGAAAGTGCATCCACCGTGTCGACCAACGAGCATCGGAAACTACTATTGGAGATCCTTTCGGAACTCACCACTCAATTTTGTGACTATGGCTTGGATTTATCCGAGGAGGACTCCTCTACCCCTGAAAGTCTTTTGCAGTTGACCTTTTTCCAAAAGGCGTTTCACCATTTGTTGGCCTTGCCCGACATGGATGTTCCTACCCTTTGGGCGTTGACAAGTTCTGAAAAGACATGTGCCGAGCAATTGTGTGATTCGATTGTCCAGCAGTTTGGATACCTACGAAAGATTGAAAATCCTTGGTTGTCGGGTTGGATTGGCGTTGTGGATTCGCTCTTGCGTGCCAGAATGCAAGTTTCTGCCGCAACTTCTCCAGCCCTGCCTCCTCTTCCTGAATCCATCGCTCAACACTGGATCACCATGGCTCGTCGAAATTTCTCGGATTTAGCCAAAGTATGGACCGCGTGGGGAATTCCACACTATCTTGTCTACAATCGGCAAAAGATGACCCCTTTGCAGTTTGCGGCGCGGTCTGGACACGTCGACATGGTTCACTTGTTGGTAGACCTTGCCAAGGGGCAGGATGCAACTTTGTCGAAGTTGTTGAGCCACCAAGACCAGTTGGGAATAACGCCTCTCGCTGCTGCTGAAAAGAATGGACATACAAGTGTCGCCGAGTATCTCCGGGGCCTTCAATAGAGCTCTTGATGGGTGTTCAATGCTATTGACAACATATGAAAAAATATCCTTACAAATTATGATGTATTGAATTAAACGACGACAGCAGTACATGCAGAAGTTTCAGATGTGTCGACGCAACACTCTGAACAGCAGTCACATGTTATTTCGGAGCAGTCTGCCACAACAATATCCAATACCTCAATGGCACATATATCGGAAGGAAGCGATCCTGTAAATTCGTTTTTGCTAATGCTCAGCTCCATTAGGGATTGCGCACTGCTGAGTTCAGCCGGGATTGTGCCAGTCAGGTAGTTGCTAGAAACATTGAGAGTTTCGAGTTGAGTCAAGGCACCCAACTCGGTTGGTAGTGATCCTTCAAAGGCATTCACCGACAGATCCAAGTCTGTCAGATTGACCATGTTTGCCATTCCCGTTGGGATAGTCCCGTCCAGGTTATTATCATGTACATCGAGTTCCACTAGTGAACTGCTGAATTCGGTTGGGAGGGCACCGTTGAAAAAGTTCAAGCCCAGCTTCAACGTCAACAGCGAAGGCAAGACAAACAAGTCTGCTAGAGCAACCAGAGGCCCTTCGAACTTGTTGTCGTTAACATCCAAACCTTCCAAACTTGTAGCAGACAAAGCCCCGGTTAGATCACCCGTTAACTCATTACCGGAAATATCCAAATACTTCAACGCAGTAGTTGGCATTGCAGGTATGGTTCCTGTCAGGCTGTTCGAGCTCAAGGCAATGTACTCGAGGGCAGAAATATCGGCTACAAAATCCTTTGGAAAGGTTCCATTGATCTCATTCTCTGACAAATCAATTGCAGTCATTGCGGTCAGCAAGCCGAGTTCTGAGGGTATGGTTCCATCCAACCCCATTCCAACTAAACGTGATCAAGGAAAAAGAAATAGTTAGATATCTGTTTCCGACGTAGCTGTGTGACAACATGGACAACCTCCATATCTTACCCAAATTCAAAGCTGTGATCTTTGCAGTTGTAACGTTACACTCCACACCAGCCCAATCGCATTCAAATGCGTCAGAAAGCCAAGTAGCCGCTGTCTCACTATCTCCAAATGTACAATTAGTTGCCAAACGCCTACGATTCAATGCGACCACTTCGGCACAGTCCGAGGTCCAAGAGGATGCTCGATTGTCAGTCGTCGCGAAGTATAGGAGGATAACAAGATATCTTTGCAACATCTCTTCCTTGGTCAGGTCCAACACGCTGATTCCGATCTGGGCATCGACAAGAGGGGGTACCATCGGGGGTAACGTCCCACCACCCTCCTGATTATCGTCGCCAGTCTCGTTCGTTGTATTTGTGTTGTTGAGAGCGGGGTTGGATATTGTCACCGATCCCCTCGAGTTGAGGGGCATCAACGCACGGCGGCGGGAGGAATCGGTGAAACGAGGATCTTCGTTGATAAGGTACTGAGCAGCAAGGTATTCAGATGTACCCTCTTCATAGACAGCTTGTCCAACTTCCGCGAACAAATATTCCAACACCTGAGCCTCTTCATCAGATTCTGAGGTACATTCGCAAGGAGCCTCGGCAGCCGTTTGAATGGCAGGGCAATCTTCCTCCAGAATCAGACCCTGGGTTGCAAAGGTCAACAAATTTGCACAACTGACAATCTCAGTGACACCTACAGTCACCAATCCTTGGGTATTCGTGACTTCCCCATCTCCGCAAATGGGACAAACGTATAGCTCGTCTTCGAATTCCCCACAGTCACAGACTGTTTCTGTCAAGGCTTGAATTGCAGAACAGGTTGCATTCGAAACACTAGTGTACGTTGACAAAACGGACATCTCCGCACAAGTGATGGAAGTAAAGCCCTCAATTCCAAGCACTGAGGTATCGATGACAGCCGTTTGGTTTCGGACGACTCCAGAACTGCAGACACCACAAGTTCCCACGTCCTCCGTTGCACATCCACAGGTTCCTTGGGCGAACAATTGAAGGAAAGTACATTCTGCTTCAGTGATGTTTCCAGCGTCCGCCAAGACCTCAAGCTCCGAGCATGTCTGGTTTCCCCATGTTGGAATCGTGATGAGAGTGTCAGGACTTGTGATGTTCCCTTCCAAGCAAATTGGACAGGTATACCCTTCGGATGGAGCAAAGGATGGCGACATGGAGGGGCTTGCGGATGGGGAAGCAGAAGGCATCATGGAGGGGGTAGCAGTTGGTGGTGTGGTGGGGGCGCTCTTGGGTTCTTGCCTTTCCTGTCCTTCCTTGACACCAATAATAATTCCTGCAATGGCTCCACCAATGAGCAGTACCAACACCAACAACATTAGGATGGAGGGAGTGAAGTATCCTTCATCTACAACATCTACATATTCGACAAGCTCGACGTCTTCTTCCTCATCGGAAAAGTAATCTTCATCAACCGTGTTGGTTTCGTGTTTGTTTTCTGGATTTTCAAGATCTGTCATGGTTCCAAACAAATGAACTGGAGTGTCGAACAATCAACCCAAAGGATAAAGGGTACTATTGTCCAAACAAATCTCACAAAAACAGTCTCTGTGACTACTACAAAGGGACGACAACACTGCCGTGGAGGTGAGCTTCAGGAGAAGGGTGCTGATCGAAAAAAGCCCTGTCACACCAATGTGGTGGGTGGTAGTAGTAGCCTTCTACTCCTTTTTATCCTTGCCAAATTTTGGGTTGTGACATGCTGTTGAGGAGGCCATCGACCAAAATAGTCGACACAAGTCTATGTAATCGATCGTTCAAGGGACTCGCGACACGACAGCACTCAAGATTCCGATCCTCTGTCGGAAAAGTAACGCCAGTCGGTAAAATCGACACCGTTGTTTAGTGTTCACGGTTGGAGTGGATAGCATCTGACAAGGTAGTACGGTTTTTAGGCAGGTGGGGCACAAGATTTTGGCGGTGCGAACCAGCAATGTGCAACAGATGACACGCAACTACTACTACCTACTCGTACGAGTACTCGACTGCTGTCTTTCCTTCCCTGCTGCTGCTGCTGCATCCAACCGGGATTTCTAGCTAAAAGGTATGCAGTATGCAGTCACGATGTCTGGTGTTGCGCGTGAACCACCCGCGTCTCCTTGTACTCATCGCGATCTGGGCTGCAAGTTTGTTACTAATTTAAGAAGGGAAGATTGTGAAAAACAAATGCAACGAATCGTACCCAAACATCACGTCTACTAGCCATTAAGAACCGAGTACCCTTGGAAGTTATGGGATCGTGGGAGTATGTGGTGCTGCTACCAAAAAGATTCTTGCTCACGATACGTTCTATCGTGCCCTCTAGTAACCAACACTATCGTTTTGTTAGTCGTCAACTGTTGGAGTGCCTATGAAGTTTTAACCATCCTCATGGGATGGAGATACAGTCTCTTTGGGATTCTGATACTCAACACTTGCAGAAGTCATAGTTTCATGCGTATTCTCAATCTTGCTCTTTAACATGGACTCTTTTGTGGTGTTGGGAAACTAGAAAGTCACAAAACCAAACGCCGCCAATCTTGCTTGGTGACGTTGCTGGCTATCTAATAAGGAAGCCGTGTAGCGTTGCATTGAACCTTTAGATCGTAATATCGCATCCGGTATGAAGATTTATAAGGCGTAATTCGGTTCGTGTTAAACAATTAGACCAAATCCACCCCTATGGTCATTTTCTCGAGTAATAAACTGTATCAGATGGTCGTGAAAGCTTTAATTGAGTGTGGTGATATTAAGTATGCCTTCTGTTTCCAAGACAGTCGGATGCCCCTTGTTCCCTCACTATTAGATTGTGGTGGTAGGGGAAGACGAAGAAGGGACACGACGAATTTGGGCCCATCTCTCACCCAATCGTACTCAGCAAAATTGATGTACACACGTATGGCCGCCCTGCTCCTCCTGTGCAATAACAACAACAACTACTACAACAACAACTACAACCCAGCCTCCTTTTGCAAGACCAGCGTTTGGGGTTGAACAACTCTTTCGGCTTTTGCAAGTCAACAATATACAAATACTACTATCTAGTGACTCCTGCAGCTAAAGAGCTGGGACCAAAAGCATTTGGAGTCTTGGTGCGTCTTTTGTAGTTTAGGAAAGAGAGCGCCACCATGAGCCACAATCTACATCACATGTCTACCATTGACTACGCTTCCGACGATGACGATGATGTTTTTGTCAAAATGATTGAACTAGAAGAGTCTGAGCAACCTCTTCGTACTAATCTGTTGGATCAATCCGAGCGGGGTACAACGGATGATGAGGATGTGATGCATCAAGATGATCCTCGAGAGTTTCAACTCGTGGATGAAGACATGGACGATTATTCCCACTTTCAATCTGCTCGTACCGACGGGTTTGGCGACGAAGGTGCCTATCTGGAAAACCCATATGGCAATCACTATGCAAGTGAAGGCTCGCTCGACTTCTTTGATGCACAACCCGCATTGCAACCGGAGAAGTTCGATTTTTCCACCATGCAGCAAGCATCGCAGGATCAGTCGATAGAGTTAGACTTTCTCAACGATGAACCTTCGTTCCAGGGTCTTCAGTTCAGTGGATCCATCTCGAACCCCTTCCAAACACAGGATGAAATGAATGAAATGGTGTCATCGTCACAAGAACAACAGCCCTCTCACAAGTCAGTAGTGAGTTTTGCACCTGTGATTGCTACCAACATTGTCTCCTCGGGGTTTGTGGGACATTCGGAACACTCCATGGGGACCACGGAGATCTTTTCGAACGATGATAGCCTGTGCACCGCTGATATCATGATGGGAAATGATTCATTCGCCACCGGGGAAGATGATCACAAGGGGGATACTTCATTCAAGGATGAGGGCGATGAGAACGATGAGAACGATGGCGATGAAGAGAGCGTTGATCAAGACACCAAGATCAAGCGACAGCTGATGTGGACGTTTGGGGGTATGGCCATGATGCCAGCGTTTGGGTGGGCACTTGGGAAAGTGCGATCCATGTTCGAGAAGAATGATGAGACGGATCTGGCTGGGGATGTGGTGCAATCCACACAGGCAGTGTCCAACTCGTCGTCTGCGGCTGCTACGGGGACAGCGGTTCCAATCGATCCGAACGTAGCCCAAGCTATGCAGATCGCGGCTGATACGGCGAATGCGAGTATGGCCAACGCGTCTCAGAGTCAGACTTTCTTTGGGGGATTCATGTTACAAGGCAACGGCATGTCGGCAGCGCAGTAAGTAGAAACTG
>WXVQ01000073.1:61967-78252 GCA_013372465.1 Nitzschia sp. Nitz4 | reverse complement strand
CCACTGGTAGGAAGGACTTGGAATTTCTCGTTGAAACAAAAACTTGCGACATAATGCAACTGACTAGGGCACCCAAAATGATGGCTCGACGGGTCCGATGACAGACCCAATCATTACCAAAAAGCGAATCTTCATTGCCTGGATTTGTTTTTACTAGAACTTTTGTCATAATCGCATTGTCATTCGACTGAGGGTGTTGGTGTTGAGAGGATGAGAGGTTGTGGGTGGTCGGAGAGGGGTCTATCAAAGCCACGTAGGTTTGCCACGTAATTCTACGGGGATTCTGGCCGCCGCTAACTGACTGGACTTTTTCGACTTGATTTCCAACAGTCAGAACTTGAGAAATAATCCTCCTCCAGGGGCCCAACCGAGTTGGCAAGGTGTCACCAGAGCATCCCATCAATGATGAGTGGACTATATCCAGAACTTCGAACGTATCATTGTGCCCACCGACGTAATATTGGTACACTGCTATCTAGTACTAACTACTACCGGTAGTACTAATACGTTAATAGTAATATCTATAGTGAGGCAGGATAGTAAATCTTCGCTCAAACCCAATCCGGATCGGAAACAAAGTCAGCTCGTCAGTTATAGAAACAACAGATCTGGGCAACTATGATTCTTGACGTTATAGGAGGTAGAGCTTTACACTCATCAACCATTGCGAGTCAAACTCGAACTCTAGAGTCTCAAGCTTGACCCTGCAAAGTAATGACAACATGGCGTGAGTGACCTCCACCCCATCCGCCCATATCTCGATGCTCATTGAGATAGATTCCTTGCCATGTACCTAATGCCAACCGTCCATTCTTAATGGGAATATTGAGTGATGGTCCCATGAGACTGGATTTGACGTGCCCTGGCATGTCATCCTCTCCTTCCATGGTGTGATGAAAGGTTCCGTCCCTAACCCAGACGGCAGGTACAATCTTGTTGAGAGCGACTTCCATATCTCTTCGAACGTCTGGGTCGGCATTTTCGTTAATGGTCAAACTAGCACTGGTATGTTGAATGAATAAATTGCACATTCCAATCTTGATTTTGGAAATGTCTTTTTGAACGGCCTTGTTGACATTGGATGTGATGAGGTGACATCCTCGAGAAGGTGCCGTGACCGTAATTTCGTATTGGAACCACATTGTTTGGGGAATGGAGGATTTGCAGTGTTGATGTTGGTGATTGTGAGCTTGAGGACTGTCGTCGACGGTATCACTGTTGGTACAAGGGAACAGGGGTGACGAGGAAGCGGAGTGTGATTGGCTTTCAGGGATAGAAGTTGCAATAGAAGACTCCAACGAAGAAAGAGACTGCGCGAATACAGTAGGAACGAAACAAGTCGCTAGTGGAAGGTAGTAAGCCAGAAAGATGGACAACAATGGCGCCAGTAGTTGGATCTTGACCATGAGTGTTTTGGATGTGTTTCGCTTGGAAGCACGAGATGATGAGAATTCTATAGAGTCTGTACTTCGTCCAGTGTATCTTTCGAAGTAGCCAGCTATGAATCTACGTTCACCTTCTATCACCTTCTAATACCCAACACATAACTAACAAATGGAGACTCTTGTAACACATTCATAACAAGAAACTATGTACCTGGTACCTTGCTAGCTAGTCTTCACCGTCACTAGCTTCTTCCTCGTCCTCCTCGCTACTGGCGTCCTCTATACTGGTAGTCTTTTTCGGATAGAAATCAGATTCACTTGGCAGGTTCTGGTTGGCCTTGACACATTGCTTGGCCTCTTTGGCCTGCTGGTGCGTCAAAGTCGAGGCTGAGACAGCAGTGCGGTCAATCTTCAAACCATCCATAACAGCGTCGACCTCACAATCATCCGCGGTGTAGGATACCTTCCACATCGGATCCCAGTATTGGGCCTTGACGCGCTCCGTCTGCTCGGCATTGTCAATGACGATACCCCATTCAGCTAGATCACAAATATACAAGTTTTGAGATCCAATGTAGCAACATACGTCGTCGACAATGAAATGTTTCGCTGTGTGGAGATTTGTGTAAGCAGGATGAACATGGTGAGAAAGCATGTTGAGGCAAACTTAGGCAAATTTGGGTAAGAAAGGACATAGATCAACGTACAGTGTAGCCCAATCGTTTCCCCGCTCTTGTAGGAGCTTCCTCCACGAGGACTCTTGATGAAACAAATGCGTAAATTGTCAACGACCTTTTGGCGCAACTCCCCATCCGGAGCGTCGGGGAATTGCTCTTGAATGCGCTTGATAATTTCCGAGGCAACATCTGCACAACTCCATCCGTATCCATAGTTCGCCTCTGCCGGATTACATCCTCCTGGGACCGAGCCGGGGTTGGAAAGAATAATTTCAATATCCACTCCGTACAACCAAATGACTCTGGCCATCGCATCCAAGTAGGCAGTGGGCCAGGTTGTTCCTGGCAATGCCATTTTGGTACCAGGCAGACACATGGGTCCCAAGTCTTGAAGCGTCATGCGAATAATGGTCCTGGCTGCATCGATCATGGCCACAAAGGCATCGTCACTAGGACGCGACTTTTTCAAAATGGCTCCATATCTTCCCAAGGTAATGATGGATACGTAGTCTGGGTCCAAGGCAGCGGCAGGCCCACGCCGCATCATCAACTTGGGCTCTTTCCAGTAGGGTGGGAATTCCGCAGCATCTGTTTCTGGGAATTCACTGACGGTCACTCGAGCTCTGCGTGGCACATCCAGAGCATCAGGGATATTTTTGTCTACGAATCGTCCCCAAGCAGTCGATTGCTTCTTAACAATGTATCCCCACTGTGCATTGGCATATCGGTGTGCATCCTTGGCGGGTCCACCCTCCAGTTCCAAACTGAGATCATTGACGGGACAAACTTGCAAATAATGCTTGTCCCAAAAATTGTGCCCTCCCGTCCACAAATACCTTCCATCGACAGCAATAATCTTGGCATGATTCCAACTGACTCCCTTTCTCCACGATCCTACCCACAATTTGATCTTGGAGGCGGCATCCGGAGGCAAATCCTTGGTCAATGCCCGAATGACAGTAGTACAGTTGACGGGAGCTCCTACAATGTTACCAAACATCATACGAATGACAATCCGACCTCCCAATCCCGAGGGACGTGCACAAATCTTGGCCAGGGCTTGCTGAAAGGCTTTCAAAAAGAGGCCATCCGGAGGAGCCAAACTCATGACATCACACCAGTCTTCGGTCCTTGCCAAGATTTCCCCAATCGCCTCAGGGAACCAATCACTATGGTTCGTTGGAGGATCTACGGTCTCGGTTCGTACAAAAGCATCCCGGGGAGTGAAAAACAAATCTCCCACCATTTTCCCCTTGGTGACATTCCAAAGTTCATGATGATGGTGATTGTGATGCTTCCGCAACTCCTCGTAGGCGGCCATGCCAATGTGCGACAAGGAATCCGCACTGGCATCTTCCACTTCGTCTCCCGAAGACTCGTCGTCATCTTGTTTTTTCCATAGGAACTTGAAGAGAGGCATGTTGTGTTGTGAGGTCAAGAAGGTGGCTTTTTCTGTTGCAAGGTTGTTGTGAGTGATGCTACTTGTGATGATATGTATCTTGCACTGTTCTTTTTCTACAGATTAGGATCCAACGGACCGATCTGAATCATGCACCTCCCCTTCTGGTCCTTGTGACGTCATGATGGCGCAGTCGGTATCATGTGCAAGCGTGCCGACGCATCACGAATCTCGCCGCGTATCTTTTCTATGGAGGGAGAAAGCCGAACCAAAATCAATGCTTCACCATCTCACCACCTCACCACCACCGGCCACCATTCTTCTCAAAGTTGGACAACACTGTACAACAGCACCACAAACATCCAGACAACAACATGACTTCAGAACTCAACGCCTTGGGATACCCCAAACTTCCCGCCAAGACTCCCGTTCCCAGTGACATTGAAGTATCTCAACAGATTGTCAAGGAGGTAGGGTTGCTCCCCATAGCAGAGATTGCCCAACAGGTGGGCTTGGCCGACGACGAAGTGATTCCATGGGGCATTGCCAAGGCCAAGGTTTCCTTGAGTGCTCGTGACCGAAGATCCGATCAGCCTGATGGAAACTATGTTGTCGTCACGGGAATTAATCCTACTCCTCTGGGAGAAGGCAAGTCGACGACCACCATTGGATTGGCACAGGCATTGGGGGCCATTCTTGGCAAGAAGACCATTGCTTGTATTCGTCAGCCTTCTCAGGGACCTACCTTTGGAATCAAGGGAGGAGCTGCCGGAGGAGGTTATGCTCAAGTGGTTCCTATGGAAGAGTTCAACCTTCATTTGACGGGTGATATTCATGCTGTCACTGCTGCCAGTACGTACTCCTACACTATGGTCTGTTGTTCTTTTCTACTTTTGCTCGCTTCTAACCCTCACTTTTTATCTTTTGTACAGACAACTTGTTGGCTGCCGCCATTGAAACCCGAATGTTCCATGAGGCTTCCCAAAGTGACGATGCTCTCTTTCGTCGTCTTTGCCCCGACGGCAAGGATTTTTCCAGTGTCATGAAGCGACGATTGCGCAAGTTGGGTATCGATGATACCAAGAAACCAGAGGAATTGACTCCGGACGAAAAGGCTGCCTTTGCCCGCGTGGATTTGGACCCCGAATCGATTACTTGGCAACGTGTATTGGATACCTGCGATCGTCATTTGCGTCAAGTGACCGTCGGACAAGGGCCCAACGAAAAGACCAAATCCAAGGTGGAAGGCCAAGATCGTGTGCAACATGACCGTGCGACTGGATTTGATATTACTGTAGCTTCTGAAGTCATGGCCGTCCTAGCCTTGGCCAAGGATTTGTCGGATCTTCGAGAAAAGTTGGGTGCCATGGTGGTGGGATACTCAAGGGCCGGTGTCCCCGTCACAGCGGATGATTTGGGATGTGGAGGTGCCTTGACTGTCTTGATGAAGGATGCCATTATGCCGACACTCATGCAAACAGTGGAACGTACTCCTGTCTTGGTCCATGCTGGACCCTTTGCTAACATTGCTACTGGAAACTCGTCAGTGGTGGCGGACGAAATTGCGCTCAAGTTGGTGGGATCGGATGGATTCTGTGTAACCGAAGCTGGATTTGGAGCCGATATTGGTATGGAAAAGTTTTTCAACATCAAGTGCCGTTACAGTGGACTCAAGCCCAAGGCTGCCGTGATTGTTGCTACTGTTCGTGCCTTGAAGATGCATGGAGGAGGTCCTCCTGTGAGTGCCGGAAAGCCTCTTCAAAAGGAATACAAGGAGGAAAATATTGAACTGTTGGCCAAGGGATGTGCCAACCTCCAAAAGCATATTGAGAACGCTCGCAAGTTTGGTGTCAATGTTGTTGTGGCGGTCAACAAGTTCAAGACCGATACCGATGCGGAAATTGAGGTCGTCAAGAAGGCTGCCAAGGATGCTGGAGCCTTTGATGCCGTCCTTTCCAACCATTGGGCCGAAGGTGGTGCTGGAGCTGCCGACTTGGCCGAGGCTGTTGTTCGTGCCTGCCAGGCCAACGAAGAGGCTTCCTTCCGATTTTTGTACGATCTCAACCTTTCCATCAAGGAAAAAGTAGAGGCTATCAGCAAGGAAATCTACGGAGCCGACGGTGTGGATTACTCCGACCTAGCCAACAAACAAATTGCGCAATACGAAAAGGCCGGATTTGGTGCCTTGCCCATTTGCATTGCCAAAACACAGTACAGTTTCAGTTGCGACGCCAGTGCCAAGGGAGTTCCTACAGGGTTCCGCATTACCGTTCGGGAGATTCGAAGTTGCGCCGGAGCTGGATTCTTGTATCCCATTTGTGGAGATATCATGACTATTCCAGGACTTCCTACTCGTCCTGGCTTTTATGATGTAGACATTGATGTCGAGACGGGCGATGTCATTGGACTCTTTTAGAATGCATGATGCAAATGCATTCATCTTAAGCTAAATATGTACATGTTCAGAAGAAGACTTGCATGCATGAAATTGGTACCCGATAGGTCGTCGTGGGTCGTGGTCATGATTATTGTGGTCCTGAGCGCAGCTTTCGGAAGTTAGGTCTTGCTACTGATCCAACTAATGGTAACTCCATACGTGATAGTCAAGTTTTGGGGCAAGGGAAGGTTATTTTGAACCATTCGTACAAGGATCATCGGAGTGGGGTGAATCCCAAACGTTCCTTGTTTGCTGCATCACCTAGAGGTAGCTATCATCGTGGGAAGTGCCACATGGTTGCCGTCGGGAGCCAAACAGGGGTGAAATGGAACTATTAAGTAAGACGACACTTTTCAAACTTATTCACTTTTCATTGTTGTTGAAAAATATATACACTGGCGTTGCCAATACTGGTCATTTAACGATAATTGAGGGGTACCCGGGTATGGTTCAGTCCGATGGAGATGTGGCATGCGCTCACAAACTGGTTGTTTTCAGGAATTTTTTGAAGACACAACTCCACTCAAGTCTACAGGAATCAAAGTTAGGAGGGAGAATGATTGGGTACGTCCCTGACCGACCCACCATTCCTGTGGAAGACAACATCATTGATGAAGCGGAATATTTGACGGATGCTGGAGAAAGTGAAACCAATCCTCATGGCGACGATGCTACAGCGAGCGACTGGGATGCAAGCACTCTTTCTATGGCGGTGCCTCCGACACCCCAACGAGATGACTTTGCTTCAGAGGCTGCTGCGAATGGCGCATATCCTGGGTACACCCCATTGCGAAACTCAACTTCTACTTCGGGCAGTTTCCAGAACACTGGATATGCGGCCACCTTTCAATCTCCACCACCGGCCAGACTTCGTCGACCTCAATTCAACACTTCGGTCGTTGACAATCGGGCACGTACGCCTCATAGGCTTTACACAGCCCAATCGCTTAGCCCTGAAGATGATGAAGAGAACTCACCTGCGGGTACAAACTTTTCTGACAACTATGGGCCATCCAAGTATTGGGCCAGCAATACGCCCCAACCCAGTGCCCCTCTAGAATCTCCCTCTGTTCGCAGTGCATCGTCGGCTGGCTCTCGTCGCTTGTCAACATTGTCACATCGATCTTCTACAAGCATGAGTCTCCTTTTTGGAGAGGTCATCAACCTTGAAAACCGCGCTACGTTGATGGTGTCCGACGACTCCCCCACCCGGCCAGATTCTCCAGTCTACTCAGTTGATCTCGAAAATCAATTCGGAAGCCCTGGAGATAGTGAGAGTGGAATTATGCTAGCCCAAATGTCCAAACCCAGACTCCGGGAACTTGCGTCCTCAGGGGTGTCTCATGCCTTGTTTCTCGGAGAGGCTACCATCGGTGGAATACGTTGGCTGGCTGCACAAGGCAAGGTGAAGTCGCAACAAATTTTGCAGGGATACCGTCACCCGGCATATCCTAGAGTACGAAGTAAGGAAAATTTGAAAGTTCTTCAAGAAGCTCACAAGAAGAAAGTAGTAGAGCTTTCTGAAGATGCTCATATTGAGGAGCACTACGATTTCGCTATTTTGCTGCAGCCTCAAGAAGCTTACAGTTATTGGGCCGAATTGTTGGACTTCCGCACAGAACATCTGGGAGAAGAAATGATGGACCCTGTCATTGAAACTGCTTCCACCAACTCAACGGAAACCAGAGAATCGGATGACGACGATGAAGAAGAAGTCACGGAAGAGTTCCAACCACTTCGTCGCCCTCATCAGTATTCCACCCCCTTGACGGGTTTTCGTCGGCGTGCTCGAACTACAGCGGAGGATCCAATGACCCCTGCTGATCATTTGCGTGCTTCAACTAGTACAAGCTCCCCCATGCCCAGGGTATCGCTTGCTAGCACTTGGTTTTCGCCATCAAAAAACCCACGAAGTGGCAGGAAGAGTCATGGCTTGCCACCGAGCAGCAGAGTGAAGCAACGAATGAGCATGTTTCAAAAGGCCGTTGGCGGTACACTGAATGAGTCAATGATGTCATTGCATCCAGACGAAAGTGGCGAGGTCAACTGTACGCCTGCTCAAGATTCAAATCCATTGGCACCTTGTTCCACTGTCAGAAGAAGATGGGGTAACCGAACACAAGGTTCACAAGCGGCTGCTACTTTGTTGTCACCCCCCGTTCGGTCTCTCACCCGAGGTGATAGGACAATTCGCAAGATCCAACGGGTGAGTCAACCTCTTTCTGCTCGGAAAGGAGAGCACGACCAGGAAAACGACGACGATGAAGAAAATGCGGACCTAAATAGCAGCATTCAGGACGAAGAAACATTCCCCAATCCTGTCATTCCTCGAGGAATTGCAGCACGTACCAACGGGATGTTGCCATTTCTTTCTGCTCTCAACAGGGGTGTGGTAGTTCGACGTCATCGTCCAAACAAAGATCCCATCTACTGCAAAATTTCTTCTGAAGATGGAGGCGACACAATTCAATATCAAATCATTGAAACAGAGGAGGCCCTTGTCGCATTCAGGGAGCAGCGCATGCGGTATAACAGGAAGGCTGTCAGCAACCCGGATGATGCGGATGTGAAGGCGATGACAAGAGATTGGGCATGTGCACAAGAAGTTGACGAGAATGACGCACCTCACAATTTCAATGTTCCAGATCATGTCGCCGCTGCTCGCTATCGAGAAAAGGTGTCAAAGGATAAACGCACCCGCAAAAATGTCATCGACTTAGCCACCAAGGCTGCCAACAGCGGTGTCGTCCGTGCAGCCGACATCGTAGCTGTCCATCCTGCTTCACACTTGGATCCACGCAACCCAGGAAAGAAACGGGGTGATTTGGGAACTTCTTCTCTTAGAAAATCCAAGGCTGAGTATCATACACCAACCTCGTTTTCTATTGTTGTCAGTACAAGTCAACGATTTGCCCAAAGCTCCAAGTCTTCGAAGGACAATGAAGAGAACAAATGGTACAGCGGGGAAGGAAATGAATTGAACTTCAAAGTTCTAGATTTCGAAGCTGCGACGGAAGGAGAGTACTGGTTGATTTTCAGAGGATTTTTGCTTCTTCACCGAGATGTTGCCGTCGGTCGGTTTGCTGCTGAGCGTCGGGCAGGAATTGGAGGTGGAGGAGACGTTGCCAACGAGCTAAATGGTGTCGAAAACTGCTTGCATAAGGATGAGTTTGTGGAACCTACTACAGTTGGGTGTATCGAACGTGCGATTGTTCGCCTTCGCAAACTCGATACAACGTATATGACAGGTGCTGTAGCTCCAACAGCTGTGCCTCCTCCATCGGATTATTTCCTTGGTTTCAAATCACCTGGTACTCAGGTATGTGTCAAAATGAAAAATGCAATCACCAAGTAATGATTATCTCACTCTTTCTCTCGTCCTAGATTTGGAGTCGACTGAGGTTGGCCGGATTGGAAACAGCTCGCATCTATGCTGTTGACAAACGCCGAGTCATGATCAAGATAAGATGTCCCGAGGATCGCTTGACGGATGTGGCCGAAGTTCTCAGAGTAATGATGACTACACATGACGGTAGGTAGAGTCAGGCTTGGTGTTATCATTTGTTTCATGTCAACCCGGAATCTAACTTTTTGTTTCAGGAGTGCACATCCCTTTCCGTGAAGATACAACAGACCTCTTCAAACCAGTGGATGACTGGCAGGATGTCCCAACGATCTATCAAGGAAGGAAAGCCGCATTGCTTCGTTCAAAAGATCGCCAAAGCATTATCAACTTCATCATCGGGTCTAGAATTCGCGACTCTGGCGCAGAGCTTGGCCCCAACACTGATGTCGGTAAAATGGTTCAAGCAAGGGTGCCACTTCACATGCACGCGAAGCTCGAGAGTCTATTCCAACCTTGGGTCTTTTACTGGCGAGTAGAGAATTGGACTGACAATAGCTCTATGATTGAACCTGAAGACTACGGCAAGAATGACTCCTCGTTGGTCCGTGACTTGAACAAAGGCGAAAGCTTTCGCACTACTCGTACCAATGGCGAAGAGAAAGACAAAGAGGTCCCTAGCTTCTTCACCCGTTTCTTCGTTGGTGCCTTCTATCAGCCTCTTGACTCGATTGAAGAATACTTTGGAGAACAAGTTACCTTTTATTTCGCATGGTTGCAACATTGCGCACGACACCTGGTCGTTCTGACGGCAATCGGCTTGCTCGTGTCTATTTTCATCTACTCTTCCAACAATGTGGACCACCCCATCAGGCCATACTTTTCCATGGTTGTCATGTTGTGGACTTTTATGGTTTTGATCAATTGGAAAAAACGATCAAACCTTCTTGCATACAAATGGGGAAGTATGGACTATAAGGTTCAAGAGACGACACGGCCTGAGTTCCATGGCGAGTATGTTCTCGATGAGATCACAAACGAATGGGTAGTGAAATACCCCAACTGGAAGAGGTGGCTGAAGTATATGATTAGCGTACCAATCACTATGTTTTTCACTGGAGCTGCCGTTGTGTTGATCTTGCTAATTCACAAAAACAGAGACAGACAAATGGCATGCTACATCAACCAAAAATTGGGAATCTCTGATGAACACTTCAGGTTTGAATTCTCGCTCCGAGACGTTGGTCAACAGTCAAACACTCAAGAAATTGAGTACACTCGAGAAATCATGTTGGATCCTGGATTTTGGATTGCCATGGGTGCTCTTCCGGCATTATTGGGTCTAAGTATTCCTCTGATGAACTTCATTCTGACGAGGATTTCTGTCTTTCTCAACAATTTTGAGAATTACCGAACAGAGTCTGAGTACCGTACCAATCTGATCATCAAAGTATTCAGCTTCCGATTTGTCAGTCAGTTTGGAACTTTGTACTACTATGCGGTCATCTCCATGGGAGATACTGCATCGATTCATGAAGGAATTGTTCGTATGGGTACAAGTGTCATGATTTATACGACTGTTGCTCATTGGTGGTCAATTTTCTTGCAAGTGTACATTTTTATGTTTGTACGAAATGTTCGACGATTCTTTTACCGAAGAAAGTTGTACCGTGAGCTTCAACGTGTTGAAATGGAGGAGGACGAGATAGCTATGGGAAATCTGTCGGATGCAGAAGACCGTCAAGTTCGATTGATCAACAAGCGCATGCTACTAGATCAAGCTCAAGATGAGGTTTGGCTTGAGGTTATGAATCCAGCCCACGATAGCTTCCCTGAATACATCTCTGCGGTGGTGCAATTCTCGTTCGTGGCTTGTTTCAGCATTGTGCTGCCCATGACACCCCTGTTCTGCTTGGTAAACTATCTTCTCAGCATGCGATACGATGCATACAAGCTCTGCCGAGGACGTCGTCGACCCCTTGCCAAGAAGACAGGAGGAATCGGAGTTTGGGAACACTTGCTTCACATTGTGGCAGTTATTGCAGTTCTAACAAACTGCTGGCTGATTGCCTTTACAACAGAAAGTTTCACTTGGATTGGTGAAGAGATTGGTGATCTTGGACTTTTCACCCTCGTGGTTGCATGGGAGCATGTAATGCTGTTGATCAAGTATGTTCTCCAGACAAGCATCTCACCATTCCCCAGAGTTGTACGAGACCATTTGAAACGCGAGCAGCACAGACAAGATCAAGAGCAACATACAAGCATGCGCATGAAGGATTTTGGACGCCGCGGAAAAACGGAGAAAAAAGAGATAACATGCAGCAGTGGAGTAGAAAAAAGTGATGAATGCGTCATTGATCCGATCCGTCGATTGGAAACCATTGCTTCCTACTCCTACGACGAAGGAGAAAAGATGGAAGCAGGAGAGGCCTAGAGGGGTAGCAGTTGCCCCACACAAAACACACGCACACATATCATAGACCCTACGGGACGACTATAAAATAGCTTGGTAGAGAGTCACCTAGGTAGTGGGAATCACAAATAGGCATGGTTTGTACCGCCACTACGACATCGAGCTACTACCGGTACTATCTATATCCATGTGACGTCTAACCAGAAGCGTAGCGGAGGTTGCTACCCCCAGGCCCCCCACGCGACCGCTCCGCGCCTTCCCTGGAGGGCGGATCTAACCTGGCAATGGACTTGGATAGATACAGAATAGCCACCAGACTGCAAAAGTGACTCAGAAGGGTATTTGTATTGGCCTGTACAATAATAACATCCAACGGTTGCAACAAGGAATTACTCTCTGTGAGAGCAATCGTCCGAGCTGACGTCAGAACTTTCATGGCCAAGACGCCCACAATCTGTTCAGCACTCAACAAGGCAAACAACATTCCAACAACGTTCATGGTTGCTCCTATATCAATCGACTTGCGCAACATGGTAGCCACCTTAATTCGATTCTTTGGCTGAGACAAAGACAGCATTCGACCGGCCAATCGCCGGTTGGCCCAGGTCCACAAAATACTCGCATAGGATACACCCACTCCCAAACCAGCCAAGACAAAATTGGGAAGACCACCCGCATTCACAGCCGCATGATGATGCATATCCTGTGACGACTGTCCCAACGCTGCTGCTGTCGCATACGCTCCATGCATGGCACCGGATACGACCGCATTACGGGCAAAGACAAGAATGAGGGAACTAACCGTGGTCAAAATGACCTGAATCCACCAAGTCAACCAGGAGAGCCGACGCAATTTAAAGGCAACATCGTTGATGATCGAATCGGGACGTGCTTGGACTGGTGGTGCCATGTTATTGTTGAGAGGGCCTCGTTGAGGAAATGAATCAAAGTTGTTGTTATTATTATTTCGATCCATGAACAAGGAGGTTTTGGAAAGTAGGTATGGGTGTTGAAGGTTGCCAAATGGCGATGGTCGATGTTGTGGTTGTTGTTGTGGAGAGGATCGAGGGGATTGTCGTAACCATTGTGTAGGAACTGTGGGAGTCAAGACGAACGCCTGTGTAGTTGCAATAACAAGAGACAAACAACACAGCAAACGTGCTGGTGCTCTTTTGTGACGTTGCTGCATGATGCCTTGCTGTTGTGGGTTGTGATGATTCTGATGGTGTTGGTTTTGGTTGTGTGGTCGGTGGTCGGTCAAGTCCTCGGTACGAGGTACGAGCTACTCAAAAATGTCAAACTCGAACAGTCGATCGTGTCGATTCCAGGCGTTGGAAAATTGGGCGCGAAACACAAAAAATGCATCTGCTACACTTTTTGCCACCAGCCACCACCGACCTTCCTATCATCCTTATACACACCAACATGGGTAACTCTGTTTCCACCACAAGATTGATGCCTGAGAGACTCATCCATTGTCTCAACGACAAGATGGAGTTTGACTTGGATCTGTACTTTTTGTACCGAAGAAACAAACGACGACGCATGTTGATGGGTTCCTCACCCCTCCTGCCGCTGCAAGAGCCGGGATCCTTGTTGGTCAATTTTGCTGATGGTAGCTTGTCGAACCCACCTTATTCTTCTTCTTCATCCCTAATGTCATGCCAAGAACCAGGAATACTGACGGAAGCTCTCTTAGATGATCGTGTCTGGAACGAATTCGTTGCACGTCACCACAGACGCCGACGAGAGAGAAGAATCCGAATGAAGAAAAGGATGGAAAGTTGTCAAGCAAGCGACAGCATCAGTACTCTTACGGATACCAATACGATTGCAAGTGATAGCGCTAGTGGTACTACTGACAACAGTACTATTGCAACTAGCAACAGCATCAGAACCACTACTCCCAATGACAATTCTGTCGAGCCCTCCAGGACTAGTACTCCACCACAACAACAAAACAGTCCCAAAAAGCCCAGACCAAAGATTCCGTGATCCTAATTACCTACCTAGGAGCATGTTGTGAAAGCGCATACAAACAATTACAAACAATCATGGATCCTACTACCGTATAATGTTATCATGGTTCTGTCATACGATCTCTTTTGCACCACACTCGACACTGAATCACATCACTTGGAAACACACTAAATGGTGGGAGTGGGGCAACACGTTGCTTTGCTCGAACAAAAGTCTGTCGAAACATCACCCAGATCAGGTAGGGAACAAACCTCATCTGGAACTGGGCCTTGCAAATCACTGTTGCCATGGATGTAGAAATATCTCAAATCCTCGAGGCCGCCGAGCTCAGTGGGAATTGTACCTTGTAGTTGATTGTAACTCAACCATAGATCTGTCACCTTGGAGAGATCACCCAACTCGATTGGGATGCTTTGGAACTGATTATGGTTCAAGTGCAAATAAACGAGTCTCTCGAGGTTTCCTAACTGGGTTGGAATGGTTTGAAGGTGATTGTCAGACAAGTCCAAGTGCGTCAGAGCAACAAGCCCTCCCAACTCCACACCGGGAAGGCTTGCAAGTTCATTGTATTGCACATTCAGATATTCCAAAGCCTTGAGGTATCCCAGCTCGGTAGGAAGCCCTTCCAAATCATTGTTTGCCAGATCCAAGTATGTCAATTTCTTGAGGTTGCCGAACTCTGAGGTAAGGCTTGGAATGTCGTTGACAGATAAATCCAAGCTCTGCAGCAATGTGAGTTTCCCCAGCACAGTAGGGAAGCTCTGCAAGTCAGCAGATGCCAAATTCAAGGTTACCAACGAGGAGCTCAATTTTTCCAATTCGGATAGATCGGTTGCGATATGTCTAGAGTTTTCCAAATTCCAGGTGTGCAATGAGGAGAGCCCTTGTATCTCGGAAGGAAGCTTCCCTTCGAGATTTTTTCCTGGTGGAGGTGAAATGATTCAAGAATGAGATGCCGTACTATACACAGTTGTTTGCAACCGCTCCACGATGGACAACGATGTACACAACAAGATCTTACCAAAATTCAGTTCCGTGATATTTCCGTCTACACAAGTTGCTCTACCGTACCACCAATCGCATTCATCTTTCGACCCATCCACGACGCTTTCCATATATTTGAGGGAAAAATACAAGACAGCCATGGCGTATCGCTGATGCCAGGCGGCGGGAGAGGACGTTTTCAAGTGCCCGTCGGTGGAAACAACTTGGTAGGCTCTGTTTTGGGGAGTTCCATCCTTGAGCATCAAACAAATGTCTGAAATGCTACTGAGGATAGTCATGATTTCGGTGACGTCTTTTTCATCATAGCAGCTTGTAGGACTGGATGAGATACTTGGGCTTTGAGACTGGGAAGGTGATTGAGATGGAGCCAGAGAGGGCATCACGGATGGTACAGAGCTTGGTTGTTGGGAAGGAACCTGGGAAGGCGTATCCGAAGGGCTCGAGCTTGGACGTTGAGATGGAGTATCGGAGGGTGCCTGGGAAGGCGTATCCGAAGGGCTCGAGCTTGGACGTTGAGACGGAGTATCGGAGGGTGCCTGGGAAGGGCTCGAGCTTGGTTGTTGGGAAGGAACCTGGGAAGGCGTATCCGAAGGGCTCGAGCTCGGACGTTGAGATGGAGTATCGGAGGGTGCCTGGGAAGGGCTCGAGCTTGGTCTTTGAGATGGAGTCTCAGATGGAGCCTGGGAAGGAGAAACAGAAGGGCTCAAACTTGGCACTTGAGAGGGAGACTCCGAGGGAGGTGTGGATGGAGAAGTGCTGGGGTTCGAAGAATACGAAGGAGACATAGATGGCGACGCAGTGCTTTTCTTCGTAGACTTTTTTGACTCGGTGGGTGTCTTGGTGCTAACCATAACAGGAGCACTTGTGCTGGCCACAATCGGCGCTTTGGTTGCCTTGATTCGACGATTTTTGGTTGCTTTCCGAGCGAGACTTCGCTCTCCATTGTAGCTCACCTCTTCAACAAAAGATGGAGCGACATAGCCTTCTGAGCCTGTGCCAAGCGCTGCAGAGGGTGGACAAAGGAGGAGAAGTACAATGGCAACCAACGCCGAGTTGGTTGCTACCTTGGAGGTCGAAGGAGGAAGAGAGTAGCTTTGGCCCATGATTCTGGTGAGTTCCTTTTGGATTTCGGAAGGTCAAGGAGACGACCGATGCTTTGCAGCGCTTTGAGTTTTCCAATTTATGAGGAGATTCGAAAATGAATCGACCGATGAAATACCGTCAAAATCTATTTTGGGACTGTAGCATCATCCCTCGGTAGCCGTATATGTCTCCGCTTTCGTATCGCACTTAGATGATTGCTGTGGATTCTCTGAATCGGAAAGGAGCCAAAGTTCATTGTTGCATTCTGGCGACGCACTTGATCATTATGACTCTTTGATGGTTCTAGTAATACCAGTATTATTTGTTGACCTTCTCATTGTTGCCAGTATCATCATATAAGGAGGCGACAAGGCGACCTTCAGTTGTGGGCACGATCTGGATTCGATGATACGCGATATCGAATTCAATGGAACAAAGAGATGTGAACAATAAGAATTAATACCAGAGTTGGTCTCTATGTACCTTCTAGGCGAATGAGCCAAAACCTACAACGTTTGCGAACTGTGAGTGCTACTGCTACTACCTGTACTAACAACGTG
>WXVQ01000073.1:0-61951 GCA_013372465.1 Nitzschia sp. Nitz4 | reverse complement strand
GTTGAAACTGCATGGAAACTGCATGGAAACTGCATGGAAACTGCTTGGAAACAAACAAGAGAGGTGGTTGTACTACCTAGTAGCTCGAACAAGAACACAAACTTTTGGGACGTCTTGGGTAGAAGTGCAGTACTACCGCCACGTTTATTGTCGCCCAAAACAAATGATCTCCACCACCGTGCCACTCTGGGCTGCTCTGGGACAGCGATACTGGTAGTAAACAAAAATAGATGATAGTGTCGCGCATCACTTTTTTGGTGGTGTGGGGTTTCTAAGCAGCCATACCACGTGTCACAAACCGTTCCGGTGGTGGGAATAGTATAGGTTTCTTTCATCTTCCAATAAACTTTCTCTTACTTCTTACCCTTATGTGACACGGGCTTTACCTTGTAATTTATGTTGAAGACCTACCGGTATGGACCTTCTCAATCACCCTTCACAAACATCCTCACAATCAACCTCTAGAGCTAGTGAATAGTAGATACCATTAGTACAGTTACACTGGTAGTATGATACCTACAGAAGAACATCTGGTCAAACGAGTCAGTTAGATGCGGCTGGGTCCACTCATCATCATCATCATCATCATCATCATCACAACCAATACCACCGGCACCATGTCGATTCCTCCACCAGCTCTTCCACCTGCCACAGACTTGCCGCTCCCACCACCGCCAACCGCAGCGGTACCGGCAATCCCCCGCAATCCTTTCACTCCCACAGTTTTGTTGACACACGCTCCTCCGTTTCTTCACACCTTTCACGCGGTCCGCGATTGGCTCTTTCCTTGTGGCAATGTCCGTCACTGTACCTTCTTTCCTCGTAAGAAGGACGATGATGACGATGACAATGATGACAACAACGGTGTTGTGGATAAGGATTCACGCATTACTGTCCTCATTACCATGTCTCATCCCGACGGGGCTTGTCAGTTTCTAGCTGCCTTTAAGGCTTTCTCGTCCCGTCTCGATGATCGCTACAACACCATGCAAGCGTACATGGTGCCTGCCAATAAAGATGTGCCTTTGCCTCCTCCTATTTTGGATCCTGAAACACAAGAACGGTTGGGAAGTCAGTTGTGGGATAATTTCGTCAGAGCAGAAGCTCCTGAGTTGCAAGAGGAGGGTGGAGATGCCAGTGCCGCACCTACTACCGATGCCGCAACACCCGCCGGCACCACCACTACCGCCACCACGGCCATGGGAGATGAGGATGAAGATCCACTCACTAATCCTGCAGTTGTTGCAGCTGTCAAGGAATTTCGTCGGAAACTTTCCAAGACCCATTCCTACCAAAACAAGAAGCGGATGGATTTGGTCTCTCGAAAAATGGCCGAAATCAAACCCAAGGTTGCAGCTCAAATGGAACAAGAAAAGCAAATGGCCGCGGCAGCGCCACCTCCACCCTCCTTGCCACCTGGTGGAACCCTGCCACCGCCGCCACCTCCCATGGGATCCATGCCTCCTCCTCCAGAAGGTCTGCCGCCGCCACCACCAACCGCTGCCACTACGGAAGATTCGGGCAAGCGCGGTCTTTCCAATTTGCCTGCTTGGATGACCAACCAACCCGACGCTGGCGCTCCCAACGAACCTCCTGCCAAACGTGTCAAACAAGAACCACCCTCCTCCAATGCTCCCTTTCCACCTACCTTTCCTCCTCTCCCGCCGCCCACCCACGAACCTCTCCGAACCTTTTTGGCCGACAAGGTCCAAGAACATTTGGGAGAACAAGAAGCTACCCTCATTCAATTTTTGCATTCGCATATTCTAGCACAAAAGTCCACCGACGAACTCTTGCAAGAATTGCAAATGGTCTTGGATGACGAAGCACCCGTGTTTTTACAAGAAATTTGGGGAAAGGTACACGAGTTGGTGGCTCTCCAATAAACAAGATAGGATCTGGTTGTTTGTCAGGAATTGCACTACTCGTAGTTTCTTACAGTAGCCAGTTATAGTACATTAACATAGCATTATTATATTATTTATTCCAGAGTACTATACTTGGCCATGTTGGATGGGGTCAATTGACGCCGCCGGTAGAACAACACGTAGGCCATTTCTGATACGACACATCGGGGAGGAATGGGTTCCACTTCATCGTCGTCAAACTGGAGCCAAAGAGGTTCCGACGATTCTCCAACAGCCTTGGAGGTGGCTGCGGCCAAAATCTTGTTTTGATCCGTCTTTTGACGGGTGAATTTCCAGCCGGTTTGGGCGTCTAGATCGGGGTCTTCCGAAAAGTGGGGTTTGCTGATGCCAGGGCCATTAAAGTCGTGGGAGACTTCTTCACTGCCTTCACGACTGCAGGCAGTGGCTTTACATACAGCGACATAGTGCCCACCTGTCATTCCACCATAGTGGTTCAACACACCAACCAAATCATACACAGATCGTTCTCCGTTTGCGTCTTCTTGAATGACTGGCGATTCCAAGTGACACCATTCAGCCAAATCCAAACCCGTCAGAGGGAAGTTAACCTTGGTTGTAATCTTTTCGTTCCAGCGTGCTGAACAATTAAAGCGCTTGATATGGATCGTCAACAAATCGGGAAGCCGCCATAGAGACATGTTTTGGTTGCCATCTCGGAACGCTTGGCACTTGGGGCACCTCCAGCTCGAAATTTGTTGCTGTTTGCAAAATTCTGTGAAACAAACTCCGAGAGGCAACCCGGCACTCCCACGGCTACTCGCTGCCTTTTTTGTCTTGGAATTGGCGTTCTTTAGCAATTCAGCGTTGCCTGCGTCAGCAACTGGACGAGGATGAACATACAAGACAGGAGATGTCACAATACTGCGAGACCCACTGCTAGAACGACGTTCAAACTCGGCTGCGTTACGCCAATGCAAAACAATTCCATTGGTCGATTGCAGATAGGTGCAGATACTGTGATGGAGACTGAAAGAAAATGCTGGCTCCGTGGTGTTTGAACCCAGTGGTGCGTTCCATGTACAAACCTTCACCTCGAATGGTAACCTCAGCAGGAGTCTATTGATCTTTTCATCGAATGAGTCGACCAACTTCTGAGGGTCAAACTCTGGGTTACGGAAGCGTTCACCTTTGGTTTTGGAACCCGTATCGGCCACACCCAAAGCACTTTGGACGTACATGCGGTCATAGTCTACAAGCATATCAATGAGATCAGACATGTCATTCTGTATGCGATCGTAGAATCGATGCAGCTTTTTGATATTCTCCTGTTCACGTAAGTCATTTCCAGAATGCGTTCGTGGAGGATGCTTCAGGTAGCGCGCTGCTTGCGACAGAATATGCGCACCTGCTCTGGCGATGCTCCACTCGTTTTGGCATTGCATGTAAAATGATTGACCAAAGAGGCCTGCTTTCTTGGATGCTGCATCCGTAAAACGATGGTAAACAAGAAACTCTTTCGTCGCTTTTCGAGGAGTAACATGTGAGTACAGAGGAGTCACCTCTTCTTTTTCGAAATGCTCGATAGTGTACTCTTCATCCCACTTCTCAGCATACCCATCAAAATGAACCTTCACCGTTGTCTTAACAGATTGGTGAACCGGATCGTCAGCATTTAGATGTTGCTGTGAAATCTCGACAATACTACCCGCACACCAGTTTTTCTTTTTATCTAGGGCATCAACTCGAAGTCCGACCCTAAAGTCACTCTCACCACGAGGCCATAGGCTTCGAGAGACAGCTTTGGCGATTTGCGTCATGTCGGTATCATAGAGTCGACACTCCTTGGCATCACCATAAGCGGCAATTGTCTTTTCCAATGCCTTGAGGTGCTTTCGCCCTGCTCGTGTCTTTTCCAGTTGCTCTTCGTCACCTTCGTCGCCGTTGGAATCGGATGATTCTTCCTCGCTTGCAGTCATGTCGATTGGCCTCGGTCGAAGTGTCTTCTCAAAAGCAATGATCCTTGTTGGTGCAGAAGGAGTGATACTGACATCTTCGCTATTGGCTCGTGGCCTATTTCCCACCTGGGCAGTTGGTGCTTCCTTGTCGGTTAGCAATGTCAATTGAGTGTGCTTCTTGAAGAATGACTCTTCCTTCATTTCAGCAGATGACACTTCATCCACTCGACAGACCATCAATCTTTCAGCCGGGATTCCAGTAATGTTCTGAATCTGAAGCTTCAAATCTCCACTGTCTGCCAATCTTGTCATGGCAATCACATACTCCTCTTCGACATTGAAATCTGATGGTGGCTTCGGAGTACCAGTAAGTGATTTCCTCGAGAATCGCTCCTTGTGCTTGTCGCCGGATCGAGGCTTATTCAACACCCATTGCGTATTGTATGCATTTGATCGACGCACCACTGTACACCTGAACAAAACTTCTGCAACGGTGGGAAAAGGCAACGACAGTAGATTGAAAGGATCAAAATTTCTGCTAGTGAATTTGCATTCTGAACATGTCACAGTGTTAAGAACTTGCCCCATCCCGACATCCGCCATGATTGAACGGTCTCTCCGTAGAAACCTAAACACACTTGTGAGCAAAAGAAGCATGAATGACCATATGAACCCTTCCCCCATCACTCACCTTCGCCATGCTTCGTCTGCGACCCGTGGAAGGCTAGTCTTATTGACCCAGATATCTTCCAAGCCTTCAACGGGGGGTTTCCTCTGAACGCGGTTGCTATCTTCATGGAGGACGTCAAGAATGAAGCTCAAGAATTCTTGTGAGTCTTGCTGATCTGCACCAGAAAATTGCTCGTTAGTCCTTCCCAAGGTACCTCGGAATCTCGTTGGTGATTTTTCACGCAACCGAGCACTCCACATTTCCTTTAAGAGACTTGCGAACTCTTCCAGCAACTTGCCACCTGTTCCAAGTGGGTTGTCCTTGTTCAAATCACCGGTTGCCCTGTACTGCTCGCTTAGCAAATAGGAGCGGAGAAGCGGCAAGTAACTCACGCACTGAATGGCTGCATTGACATAACACGTGTTTCCAAGATTGACAAGTCCGCATGCCCCATAGCCTGGAATTGTACAAAGTTGTCCATTTGTTTCAGTTGTCTCGGTCTTCTTCACTTGACTTTGCGGTTTCTGCTTGCCATCAGCTGCAGTCGTTGGTTTCGGTGGAGAATCCGGAAGATCTTCAGCACTTCCCTGTGTGTATCGCCCTGGGGAAGCCAGGCGATCAACGTCAACATCAATCCACTCACAGTGTCTTCCATCTCCTGAAAAGTCCACAAGGACTTGTTTGGATTCTCCAGAGCTCTTGCTCGGAGGTGTGTCTTCATTTTCAATGGAGTCCTCTTCATCATCTGTGTCTGCTGCAACAACTCGGACTTCAGCGATCTCGACAAGAAACCATTTGCCAGAAGCATCAGCTGCATCAACTTTCATACCAACAAGGTCAGGGGCTATTGGCAAAGGTTCATTCTTTTCATCCACACCCCGCAGCAGTTGCCGGAATTTCATATCCTTGTCTACCAAGTGCTTCACCCTTCCAGCCGTGGCCGCTTGTTCTCGGGGCCACATCAAGTCATTGTGCATGTTCAACGTGGCACATTCGACCATAATTTGGTTGCCATTCGAAAGGCCGATACCTTCAACAGTGGCATTGTCTGCGTATGCCAGCCAGTCATCCTTCAATTCTTTCATTCGTTCTTCAGCATCTGAGCTAATCAATGGAAATTTGGGAAGCTGGGCTACTCGATTTTTGCACAAGAGCACCCATGGGCCAAACCGCATCGGAGCCTCTTTCGATCCAGACGGTGGGACTCGTTTCCAGAGCCTCGTTTGCCCCTTTCCATCGGCACCGTAGGCACGATATAGTTTGAAAGGCAATCGTACCACGAGTTCGTTGATCAGACGCCAAAATGGTTGATGAGGACTTGTCATCACTCGAATCGACATGGGGCCTGCTTCACCTCGTCTGTAGGGTTGTTTCGGATCACAGAGATGAACGTGCAAAACCCAAGGGTGTGTTTCGACATCCATCTGTTCTGGTAGCTTTTGAATCCCGATATGGCTAGAATTCTCTCGCGATGCTAGCCTATCGAGTTCTGCCTCACTAGGTACACCATTGATAGACGATGGATGACTGCCGTTGCTCTCTGCCAACCCAAATCTGTTTGGAGGAAGAACCATTCTTGGCAGGGGAGGCCCCCCACTGTAAATCTCATACAGAGCATCCCATACAGGTGGAGGAATCAACACGTAATCGCGGCCTTTCTTGACCCCCGGCATCATGAGGTGATATGACCCAAGTGTACCTGCCACAACTTCGTCGTCAAGGTTGTTCAAGAGTGGCTCAGATGTTAGTGGGCCAGGCCGGCGTCGTTTGCGTGAGCCCCGTTCATTGCCATTCTCTCCTGCCCATGTCCACCCTACGTAGTCTTCCCAATCATCCCACCATTGTTTGTGTACACAATACATGACTCCATATCCCAGGCCACCACGTCCATCAAAACCACCCAATCCACCAAATACAGTATTCTTGAGTTTCTTTTCTGAGCTCTCTTGAGACTGATCGCTAGAAAGAATCCTATGGACTGACTGCGTTAGCGTTTCTGAGTTGCTGTCGGTATGATGCAGCGACCTGGCAAACAAGGCACCCTCGCACTCTTGCCATTCAAGCCATCGACTCCGCACCAAACTGAGTTCCATACTAGGGCTCGAGAATACTGTATGAGCAAACAAACGATTCATAATCGCATCCAGAACATCATCGTATATCGACACATCACAGAAAGACTTGAAATCGGAGATGGGTACTCGTCCAGTCGCCGCCAATGCTTTGAGGACTCCAGCCAAAGCTTCGTTTGTAGCGTGATCTTCCCTCGTGTAGTCTCCTAGATGGTACGATTGTGTTTGGAGCTTTTCCATGACTTCTGTTTGTGATGTGAACAAAGATACATCTTCGTCCAAAGCTTGGTTGCTAGCACGGCGCTTCATTTTGGAAGATTTCTTCTGTGGAGAACCGGCCGGGTTCTTACCTCCATTGACAGCAGAGTCCACCACCGACATGATAGGTGTTCTAGCACCTTCCGAAACAGGGGTTGGTACCATGATGATCGATTCAATCAATGTTGCAACTCGTTTTCCATCCAGCATTAGCTTTTCTGAATCTTGTACTTTTCCACCGGTAGCCGGAGTTTGCTGCGACCTCGGTGCTTTTCCTGGTTCGAAGGTGTCATCATACCAATAATAGTGGGAGAGTGATGCCATACTAAAGACGATATCGGATCCCGATTCTAGCAACCACAAGGGAGCTCCGCCGGCTGGATGTGACTCCAAGAAGGCTTTGAGTACGGTAGGAGGAAGAAGTAGATAGAACAATAGTTGAAGTCGTTGCTGCCGCGTACCACCTGTACAAAAAAGTGTGAGATTTGGCACTTACTGGACAAGCACACCATACGTTTGGAATCCAGCCACCACTTACGCAAAGCTAGGGCAGTGAGAAAGGTCAACGAATGAAGCGAAGCACCCTGCGGAAGATCTGGATAAGAATCCGAATGAGGCGGCAGTGGAGATGGTGGTTCTGCAGGAAGTTGATAGTGATTCACATCCATATTCATACCAGCCGCTTCGGCCGAGTCCTTGGCAATGGATGCAACGCGGTCCCATAGCGACTCATGCAAAAACGAACACAACAGATACACATTCTCATCAATCCCTTCCAGAGAAACAGGCTCTGCAGAACCTAACGAAGCCGGCGCCTTGAGTTTGGGTAGAATCTTTCGGATGACATGGCAACTGAGAAGGTGATATTTATCCGATATGGATTTGATCTCTTGATCCTGTACGGAACCAGACCGCATGAAACCTTTGGCTTTCTCAACCGTAGCATTAGACGAGCGAATGACACTTCTCACTTTGCGTTGCAAAAAGTTCACTTCTGCAGCAGAGAGTCGATTAATAGCCTGATCCATGCAAGAATCCAACGTCGCGTGTGTATCCGCTGGGTCCAACAACAAGGAATGATATTGCTTCCAAAGGCGATTCCAGTTTGGATCCGATGCATGATTGACAGCATTTCCATTGGTGAGCCCTTGTGCAGTTCCATTCATTGGAAGCGAGGCAGGAACCGCGGGTCGATTTCGAGTGGAATTGCTCATTGCGGAACGTCCAGAATCTTGGCGCTTAAAGGAATATCTTCGGGAAGTAGAGGCTTGGGGGTCATCGCCCTTTGTAGCTTTGGCCCTATCGGGTTGAACGGGCTGAGAAGAATTACAACCCATGGAATGTGCTTGTTGTTGTTGCTGTTGCTGGTAGAATGTGTTTTTCAAAAAGTAACCAATACTCCAATCTGGTTTCCGGAATCGGTCGCGTGATTGAAAAACGTGTGATTGTCCAAAGATTCACTGTCAGCACTTGCTCTTTCCTTGTCACAATGCACTAGACTGTTTGTAGCTTGCAATATCCGCAGTTGTAGATACAATGAATTTGTGTAGTGTATGAAAGGATGGTTTGGCTAGTAGTAAACTACCGACTCTTTGCTACGCTCCCAGAACTCCGGACACACCCGATCCTCCGAGGTACCTCGTAGTTTGGTTGTTGTGGTGCACGCCTTTTCCTGTCTTACGATTGGATCACGGCAAAAAGTCAACGGATTGGCTGGCACTTTTCGACAACTCCGGAATATGCCGGCGGCGTCGTCGTCCCTCATTTCCCGTGGCGTCGTCGCACTAGAAACGAGAGCCACAATAACGGATACTGTTATATTACTTACAGGAAACAGTGTCTACTCGCACACGCAGAACGACATTTTCCAGTTTAGGCAGGGAAGATTCCGTAGTGCGAATGGGAGGGAGCTGACATCACCCCCACCACGCACCACACATGGATCGTCTGTCTGTCCTTTTTCATACGATACCGGTTTCGCAAGAGGCGGAGGGCAGGGAGAAAGGAGCGAGGTGATCACGGATGATCACGTACGCAGGTGGCTTCTGACACCCATGTTGTTGTTGTGTGAAGGTTGTGAATGATGCGTTCTACCGTTGGTTGCCGAGGATGGAACTATTGTAAATCGCTGCTGCCCCATCGGCAGAGATGATCCCAATACTACAGTATATGCTGTTGGCACCCAAAATCACTACCCAACCCAATCAACTAGACTTCCAATAAGGAGAGTGTTTTTCTTTAATATAGTACTAAAAGAATTTATTGGGCATCAGCAGCCTCGGCATCGGCGGCTTTCTTTGCCTCACGGGCCATTTTTCGCTCTAGCCTTGCCTTGGCACGTCCCTTGCGGGCCTCTGCTTGCTCAGCCAAGGCCTTCTCTTGTACATGGATAGCCTTGAGCTCGTGAACCTTCTCGGTCAAGACAGTCTTGTTCTTGAATTGGTTACCCTTGGCAAGCACATACAAGGAGTGGTAGATGTGCTTGTCGATCTTTCCTTGATCCCTCATCTTCTTCAAAAGACGACGCAAGACACGGGTTCGGCGCATCCACATGACCTTCAAGGGAAGACGGGCGTTGGCAGTACCTCGGCGCTTACCAATTCCTGTTGAGTTATCCAGCACAAAACGAAGCAGTGTGGTGAGAAGAAATGTCGTCACGTGACATAGAGTACACGGTTCCGGTGAATGATTTCAGAACCATGCGTGGAACATGGACTACCGGTTGTCTGGCCGGTTGGACCCTAGGGATCCACACACTCTGGCCCGAGCCTTGGAGGGATGAAACCAACACAGAGGATCACAACCACCAAGCCAACTTCCTTTGCAAGAAGCGACTAGTAGCAAGGCTGGGCCGGCACTCCTCCAAACCAACAACGACTACAGGTACTGCACTTACCAGTGTGACGTCCCTTCCTCTTGGCCTCGTTTCGCAGAGTAACGCGAGCACGAGAGTGGACAACAGAAGGCTTCTTGATGATCAAACCATCACGGTGGAGGCGGGCAATGTTGCGGCGAGAGTTGGCAAGAGCAATCTCGTTGATTTCATTGGGGTCCAACCAGACCTTATTCTTTCCGCACTTCAATACGGAAGCGGCGAGGCGCTTTTGGAGCTTGAGGGAGACTGCAAACACACAAAAATACAGGATGAGATGGATGCATGGATTCAATCAATCAATCAATCATTCATGGATTCATTGTTGGAATGCTCCGGAAGAGTCACTCCTACGACGGCAACTTCTGGACCACAGGAATAGACAGACAACCCTAGCCAGCCATTCCAGCACGGAACGGCACGGCACCCACGGAAACCAACGCTTCCGCAGCTGCCTTCCAACAGCAGCCAATGGCAACTACAGCAACTACTCTAGTGTGTATATCCCCATTCCCATGGTCACATCCACTCAAAACAGATACACTTCCTTACCCGGCATGGTGGTAGTTCTACAAGCGTCTGGCAATTGTTGCTATCTCAACGGGGTGCGGCACTGCCTCGTGTTGTTGTTGCTCCCGCTGCTCGAGCTGCGTCCGTGGGTACCACACGTCCGGGTTTGGGTTTCAAGGCTAGTAAGAGGTAACAAGACTTTTATCTGTCATAGATAGGTGTCTGTGCTGCACGCCGGGCTGCCATTCCGCTTCCACGGGGAAGTCTATCGAGGCATAGCCAAGGTATGTGCCAATATCGCAGCAATGGTGGGACGTTACTACCTTGATGCATTGCAACAACAAAAATGACCATGGAAATCTACAAATACAAACAATAGGAAAGCTACAGTGACAACACACGATACTTCCTTGCCGTCTTTCTTTAAAATAATTCTACTACCTGATACAGCCATGCTAATGGCCAAGAGATTTCGGTACGAGCTCTCCTTTCCAGTAGTTGTGCGACGTAGAGGCGAAGATATTTTCCGAGTCGTCCGATCCAACTCAGGTAGTAAGGCCTAGAGAGAGAGCTGGCTGCCGTGTTCGGGATCGCATTGAGGAAAGCGCGCGACCTCGTGCGGCAATGTCCGACACGAAAGATCGCAGCAGCCAGCCCCAGCAACCGGAGCCGAAGCGAACGCCCACACACACCTCCTCGTCGACAACAAGGAAACAACAACAGTCGCAACCATGGTCCGAGTTTTCTACGAGCCCCCTCCAGGTGGTCCACGAACCCACCTTAACCGTGGCCCTTACTTCACTGAGGGTTTGACGGAGCCCATCTTCATCAAGAAGCTCCAGAAGATGCCTCCTTCCAAGGTGATCATCCCTTTCGTTGGAACTGTCGCTGCTTTGTGCTACATTCCGCTAAGTAAGTACCTTTTCTTCAACTGCCGATCTTCTTGACCACTCCCCCTAATATTCCCCTCCCTCCATTTGTACAGTGTTCCCCAAGAACATGCCTGTCACCTTGAACCCTGAGCACCAAGCCGCTCAACGCGCCTACATGCGATACCACAACATGAACCCCATCACTGGTATCTCCAGCAAGCAGGCTCGTGCTGCTGACCCTGATCCATAAATCGGGTGCCTCCCGGCCACAGTTTGTTTCCAAACTTTCAACGTCAAGGGAGAGAAAGTCGGGTGTGTCACGTTACTTTTCCTGAACTTTTAGCTACTTCTTGATTGGGTCTTTGACTACTACTTTTCTTTTGTTCGTAGAATACTACTTGTCATGTAGACTAGATCTGGTTTTGGGTTTGGTCCATGCGGATGTCGTACGGCAGAATTGTCGACGACGATGGGGGTTCATGTTTGGCCTTCCAGCAACCCTTGGGCAGTGGTTCCAAACCCTACGATGAGCGGCCATACAACAACATGAATCATGGCCTTTTTGTATCCATTCTCTAGTAGTTGCTTGTCCTGAAAAGGGTTTGAAAATAGATTACTGCCCGACTCACAAACAACAGATTCTCGACATTCTAGAAGATACTACGTCACTGATACTGTTGCAAAGTTCTTCTTTTGAATGCCCAGAAACAGAATACATTTTAGTTCTTTGAATTCTTCTGTGTTGTGTATTAGTTGTGGTTGAATATTGTTTGGCATCTGCCTAAAATGTCGTCCATCCTTTCTACCGGTATTCAAAGTGTGAGCGAGAACGTAATCATGAAGGGAGATTCATGTTTAGCACTTCATTTTGGGCACTGTTCTGTGTTTCGAATGGTCCCAAGAAATTGACAAACTGCGTTTCTGTGCCTGAATATTATGGTAGAGGATCAAGAACAAGCTGTTTACTCAAATTGTGTTGCTGCGATTACCCCCGGTTCCCGGTTCCAGGGTTGGTATACAGCCCTGCCGATGCTGATGCGGGAAGCATAGCATTGAATCCTCCATCCTCAATCTGGTTCGTGGAAGAATCTCCACGAATTTTGTATTTCACCTGTTTTGAGTCATTAGTTCCTTTCGATTCTACTGCATTTGTATATTACGAAAAGTTCACTGCACGGAAGATTCGCGCTCTTTCGGTGGACTCATGATTCCGACGCGTTCCCAATGACGTGCATAACGATGTTTGTCCTCACTCCGTGCCGCGCGATGTGGACAGGAGGTTAAGTGTTTCTTGGAATGGACGACTATCAAGATCCCTTCTGTGTATATTTAATCGAACGTATCCGGTCGTAGAAGTGCCGAGTGTAGACTGACGAGCCCCCTTTAATTCACCCATCGGAAATTTATGTTTTTATGTCGGTTATTCAGACTACCATACATTAAGTAACACTGGATCTACGACGTGGTTCGGCTCCACCCGAGACAAACGGACAAAGGCGCTTCACTCTTTTTTCCCCCTTCCCATGGTAAAATGTGATTCTACTTCGCCTCCGTTGTGAATTTACTTATGTGCGACATGAGAAGGGTTTAGTGAAGGACTAGCCTTGGACCCATGATGTTAGTAGGAATTCCCTACCAGTTCACACCGTGCCGGAAGTCTGTAGGAACAAACTCGCTTGGGTCTGGAACTCTCATTACTTTCAGAACTCCTCAACCATGCTAGCTGGGCCACCAACATCGCCCTTGGTACAAGAACCATCATCTCCTGTAGATTTCATCAGGTCCCCAGGGCTTGATCAGGCAACAAAGAAGGCAAGGACGGGGTCGTTTAAGAGGGAGAGCTCTCCTGCAAAGGAGTGGAGGGTTGCTTTCAACAGACAAGCCATGGTTAGGACAACTCTCCACATCAACAATTATACCGACGAAGAGTTTGAGGCAACATGGTTTTCGCAAGAGGAATCAGCATCACTTCACCGAGAAACAAAGCGTGTGGTTAAGATGCTAGAAAAGGGAAAAGGAATCGAAGAGAGTGACACATTCTCGGCTCGGGGATTGGCATGTCGGACATCCAGTGAACTGAGACGGAGGCTGAACTTGAGAGTCAGAGCCAGAAAAGTAGTACACGAGGAACAGGAACGACAAAGGGAAGCCGACATTGACGATCCCGAACGAATCAGTTACCTGTATTCGTTGGCCGCCAAGGGTGCCCTCCAAGAAGCTGTGGCAAAGGGAGTCGAGGATGAAGTCGCTGCAGCTCGATGATACCATTTCCATGGTTTGGGGGTTGCTCAAACAATTTTGTACAAAAGGATGTTCCATATCATCGTCATGCCGAAGTCAAGCAAGCTCACCTACACGAGGCGAGAATCCTCTCGGGAAACCACCATGATGGACCATGGTGAAGGGAGTGACCAAAGCTTACTACCTGCAGTGCTCTCTACTTGGCAAGTTCTCGCGAGACATGCCCAACGATGTCGCGATGCCAGGGACTGATGGTGAGAGATGAATGGTTGTGTCAGATGTGGCATATACATTTCCAGTCATCCTGTCAGTGACCATATTAATTAGATAGTGAGAGTTACTCGAGGTCTATTCCCCACGCCATGGTCGTATATATGTATACTTTAGTGTACGACGGAGCACTACGGGTAGTACTCGATGTCGCGAGGCCCCAGCTTTCGTTGTAAAATGGTCCCAAATGGAGAACCTACCACCACCTTCTGAACGTCAAAACCATTCTACCCCGCCAGTAAAACACTACCTAGGTGGTACACCATCACTTTTGTTGAGAGAGTGAAGGTTCACCAAGCAGCACGAATATGGCTCCAGGTGTTTACAAGAGCGATTATTGTTTCTACAATACTACTAGCACCTAGTAGTCGTAAGAATAGTCGGAAAGAAGAAACAAGGAGACAAAACAAGTACGAATAGATCCCGTTGTTGTTGTTCCTTTGTTGGACTGCTTTCGAAACCACCCACCATCGCTGCAAGTAGTGGTCGTAGCTTCTACGAGAGAGGAGCAAGAGACTATAGCATGGTTGGAGGCGAGGCTTTCAACAATGTCGAAATGACAGTTGATACCTTAACGAGAGCAGAAAGTGTTCCCATCATCATCTGGAAGTGTTGCCCAAAGCCCGACAGATGTCCAAGCTGCAATAGTGAAGATAGCGACTGCATAACTAGGCAAGTATACCTTGGCGACTGCAGCGGCGGTATCAGCCATCTCTTCCCTGGTCTTGAGCAATACAATGATTGTTTGTGCTCCAGGAAAAGACGAATTCACAATAATGACAAATTTGGCAAGTTGAGGAACATTTGCGAGAGCACTGCTCCCGCAGTCCAAACTCAAAACAATTGCTGTCACGACAAGTGGTGACAGAACCAATTTAGAGAGGCAAAACCAAACATGCAGACGCATCATATCACTCGAAGGTCTGGGAATGGCTTCCACAATTCGCATGGAACTGGTTCTCAACGAACCTCGCCATCTTCGGAGGCGAGTCTGAGGGGCTGAATTTTGAATGGGGCCAAACGTAGGTTCGGACATGATGGGGCTTTCTTGCATATCTTCGCTTTCGTCTTCTTCCTCCTCCTCTTCGCTATTTAGCTTGAGAGGCACCAAACTTGCCGACGCAACCATTGTAGAGATGGGAGAAGATGCAAGACCAAGGGTTTCCATGGCTGAACCAAAGAATCGAAGTGGACCTCCGTTCTCAAACATTGCTTCTTGGAGAGGAGGAATACATGCTGTAATGAAAGCAAGGATCATTGCCACAAATCCTGGCGATGTACACGTTTGCTTCACTGCAGTACCAACGCTGGCACAGAAACCTGCCATACAGGATGTTGACGCTGTACTTCTGCTTCGGACACTTTCGCCATCCCGTGGTTGGTTGGATCCTGATGAACCTTTCTCTTGTGCGTCCCCACAAGCCTCGGAATCAGCGTCTGGAAGTTCGGTGGCATCATTGTCCTGTGCTTGAGAAGCGTTTGGTGGCAAACAGTCTTTGGCTTGTGGGTCCGAGGAACCGGCCTCAATGGTCATTTGTTCAGGCTCCACACCAATTTTAGCAGCGTTGAACAAACTGTTGACTCCAAATGACCAGAAGCAAATAGAAAATCCAAAGAAGTAGATAAAAATCATGGTAGTTGCTTGGGCAACACATTGATCATAGAGTAAAGCTCCATCAGAAGCTTCGAGATCTTCGGGATCATGAGGAACGAAACCCTCATAGACAACCTTGAATTCGCATAGGGATGGAAACACCAAAATAGGGAGAGCCACAATGTTTGGAAAGGATGCGGATATTCGTAGTGCTTGAAAGTCTCGTTCGTTGGCAATTGGAATAAAGTATCGCAGAATGGTAGCCACGATGTAACTTGTGGTAATGACACCAATGGCACCCACCAAGACAAACCAGTAATCCCCAATGGTTTCTATCGACACCGCTACGGCGATGGTGCCATAGACAAGAGGTACGGTGAAAGTATGAAAGGCAAATCTAGCGAGAGGGCCAATGGTGTGACGGGGTAGAAAAGGAGCATTTTTAGGGTCTGCATCATGAAATACAACATGATGATGATGATGAGAGTGGATCGTCCATGGCAAAAAAACGAATTCCTTCTTCTCCTACCACAGTACTTACATAAAACAGACATATAGCCAATCAAACCTACCACAAACACTTTGGCTACAGCCTGTGTAGCTGCAATGATAACGGAAGCTGTGGCGCCAGGCATCTTTTCTGCGTTTCACAGAGTGGCAAAGAGAATTTGTGAGAAAATGATGTCTGGCTGCAAGCGTGTGTGGAAAGAGATTCCAATCGTCGCCTTTTTGTTCTACCTCGGTCACGTTTGGAACTTTGGTTGGCACTCGTGCGTCATCCTTCACTGGTACGACGCCAAACGAGGATACGAGTCGTGACAGACAACAGACAGAGGACTTTTCCCGGACACATGCCAGACCTTCAAGATCCATGCCCAATGAAGAAATCCTCACAATGGCTTGTTGCATAGGATCCTGGTCAGGTCCACTACTCGTACCTGTAGAACAGAGTCCAACGGAAAGAAGATGAAGGGATATCATGCATTCTTGACTCTATTGTGCCTTTTCTCAGTTGTATCAAAGGTTGGTTCCTGTACTGTTTCCTTAGGTGCATCTGTCAAAAGAAAAGACGACTTTGTTAACGACTTTGACGTCGATGCAAGTGACTACCAACCGGCCAAAACGCAACAACAACAACAGCCACCTTCTTTGCCAATAATTCCAAATGACAAACCAGCCGAGTCCAAAATGTCATGGTCAGCAGTGCGGCCTGTTTTATCGTCTTTGACGGGGGCGGGAGTTTCCAAGCAGGCAGCCAAAGTCGTTCTTTCCATGGTGGCAGTGGCATCAATGCAAGGAACTGTGGCCATGTTGCAATATCGCACCAATCCGACTGGTACTCTGATTGCTCCCCCAGGAAGGACATTTGGGACTTGTGTTCCAAGAACCCATGCTCAACAGGTCGTTGCAGGAGGATCTGCTGATTTGGATCAAGGGTTCCAAGAAGTGTCTCCTCGTGAATCTTCTTGGGATCTCCCCGATCGTTATATTCCAGAAGGATCCAAAACCGTTGGAGAAAGTCGACGTTCCAAGATTCTTCATCAGGTCAATCGTTGGTTTATTTTCTTGGTACCATATGTCACCCAAAGGGTGGGGATCATGCTCCAACAATACAGTCATCAATTTCATTTTGGGATCATTGTGGGCTTGGCCACCTTGTTGGACATTCCTCATCGACTGTTTGGGCGTTTCCGAGGGTCATCTTCCTCGAATCCTCACATACAAGTTGCCTCCAGCTCCTCCACAATGGCAGAATGTACGAGTCCATCCAAGCCACTGAAACGTGTTTTGGTGATTGGTGATTCCTTGGCGGTGGGGCTGGGAACAGTCGATGTGTTTGACGCGGCCAAAAACAACTCGGTGCCCTTTGCGCGGATAGAAAATATGGCTGCTGGAAAAGATACCAAGGATACTCCTGGGCCTGTCTTTCCTCGGGTATTGGCGGAAACACTGGCGACACATTTCAACCAAAAAGTGCATTGGCGGTCAGCTGGCGTGGACGGTGGTGATATCCTACAAATTCGTAAACACTGTATGGGTGTCGTCCAAGAGGAAGTTCAGGGTGGACGAGCACCCGACCTCGTTGTCATTCTATGCGGAGTCAATGATCTCAAGTATTTTGCGGGCAATCCGTTTTCAGCTCCCGGCCCCGCCGCATTTCGCCAACGCTTGTCCGAATTGGTGCAGGATATTGTATCCATAGCACCCTCCACCCATGTAGTCCTCCCCATGATCCCCACCAAAATGTTTCATGCCAACAGTCCCTTGAATATCTTCCCTCTCAATTTTGTTTTGGATGCCGTTTTGAGCTTTTGGGAATCCCAGAAACGACGGGTCGCCCACCACTTGCGTTCCAACGTTAGTTATATCGGCTTGAATCGCTGGGATGTTCCCGAATGGTATCGCATCAACAGCAGCAGCGACAAGAACAACAAAAACATCCAATCTCCCAAGGATGGTGTGACACCACCTTCGCGTCGCGACGGACAACTCATTGCTGCGGATGGTATACACCCGAATGCACGATGCTATGCCTTATGGGCTGAGCTACTGGGGAATTCCTTGGTGGGCAAGAAGCGATGTTGATTGTAAAAAGTACCGTAGATTGTTCTTGTAAATAGTCTTTGCCATTGTTGAATGAACTATAAGCTTGGGGTTGTAAAAGTTCATAATTGTTTAGCTGGCATCCCTCGTCCTACCGCCGATTCTCGGATGACTTCATCATGATCGTTACAAACAAGATAAACGAGACTTGCAGCAACAAGGGCTGCCACCATGTCAGTTTTGTCATCAACACTTCTTGTCCGACCATGAGCACCCACAGTTCATGCACAGCCGAGGTGACAAGACACCCTGCCACTGTATCCACCAAATGATGAGCCAAAAAGTATAGCCGCCCCAAACATGCCAACAGCACCAGCCCAATCGCCAACCAGACATGACCGGCAATGGCTAGAACGACCCCAAATGCCGCCACACCCGCTGCATCTCCCGACGGAAAGCTCCCTTTGGCTGCAATTTTGGACAACAAGATGGGAATATTGGAGAAACTTTTGCGGGGAATGCAATAAAGAAATTGGGATTTGGCACAGGGTCGGAAACGTTCCGATTGACGTTTGCCTACCAAAACGACCACCAGACTGGAGGTCCATAACATGTTGGTGTACATGACTTGTGACAATAGGATGGGATCTTGGATCCACCAGGAACAAAGAGCAACGGCAAGAAGGGGAGAGACAAAGTAGGCAGGCTTGTCACCAAAGAATTTTCCAGAAGGAGTGTCATCCCAAAATAAATATCGACACCAAATGACAAGAAGAACCAACGTTAAGATTGCTGTACCCGTATACAACAACGCACTGGACGGCACGGTTGGTTTCGTAGCCGTAGATTCCAGCACAATGGCCATCCATAGCGGACCAATAAGGAGAATAGGCCCCAGTCCAAACCAATTGGCAGGAATACTAAACAGAGCCTCGATGGGTTTAGGAAGTGAACAGCAAAAAACAAACTCTGAAACAGCTTCATCCACTGACATGATCCATGTCACCACTGGGTTCGGTTGAGAAGATTTCGTGGCTGCTGCCATGCTTGGAAACTTTTCAATCAAGGATCGCCCTAACCAAAATAATGCGTGGTTGGTAATGCTGCCTGCTGCTGCGGTTGTTCAAAGCAGAAGTGGCAAGGGTGATCGTTGATTCTTCTCACAAAAATTATAGGGGCCTCTACTGTTTAAGTTCATTGGAGGTTTCAGGTGATTCACAGGCTAGCAGGTGGCGGGAAAGTGGTGGAATAACTAAGGACTGCTTCGTGAATGACGATATCCGCGCTCGATCCTCGTAGCGTCATCAAACTACCTAGGTCATTTGGTATAGTATCAAGTTACCTACTATTCCATACATACCATACCTGAGAAAGCGGACCCCCAATCGAGATGCCGCTGTCACAACAACGACAAAAAATATTGAAGATGCTGCAGATCTTCCCGAACCGGCCTTTGAAGCTGATCCTGAATAGCATCGCTCAACAAGGCTGCATAGTACCTTATCATCCGAAGTGCCACGTTTGATATGAATTGCCTTGTTGACACACTTTTCGCCCCTGACATGAGCCAGTGGCGCCGCCCGGTTGATTTCGGATGGAGGATGACAAAATATATTCCGTTCCACCTCTTAACGAGTTCTGCTACTAAAGTCCTCGTAGTAAAAGTATCACTGGAACGTTTGATGCATGGGAGTGATGTTGTAAGGGTTCGTTGATATCCAGTCTACATTTTCTGGTCCCACCAGTGCAATATACTAGTACGCACCAGCTGTAGTAGTCATGTTGCTACTAGTAGATTTTACACCGATCCAAAACAAAACCACTGGGGATAATACAACCAGCCACCATGGTATCAGCGCCCAACACATCAACAGCCATATTGACATCACTACCAACTCTGGATACCCTGAGACTACAAGGAACCAATTCGACGTGGCTACGTCCTGAGGGAAGTAACCTCGATGTCCTGTTGCCAAATGATACAGATGATTCTACCATAGCCATCTGTCATTTGGATAATCTAGTCCCCTTTTCCTTCCCAAACAAGATACCCAGACCCATCGTTTGGGAAGATGCCGCTGGAATTGCACTTGCTGCCCACCATCTGAACATCGGCGATGGATCGATCATCCCCGAGGTGGAGGGCCTCCCTGAGTGGTGCAACATTCGATTCACAGTGGAGTTCGGAAACACTGATGTATCGCAAAGTTCCACACTGGAGCATATGATAGAGGTCATCAGTCGAGAACCTGGCAGCCCGACGGAACGTCTTCCATGTGCGTATACCGGAGCCTTCACCTCTGCCAACACGATCGTTTCAAGCATTATGAGCGGACTGCGAGGCTATCCACAAATCTCAGGACGTTCTACAAGTACCGATCTGGACGATAAAACTCAGTTTCCACTTTTCGCCAGGACCGTGCCACCGAACTCAGGAAACGCCATTCCCATTATCTTATTCCTCCATCAAGTCCTGGGGATCGAGCACCTAGCAGTGGTCAGCTTCAACGACTCGTTTGGGAACTCTTTTGTTCAGGGATTGCGGGCCGCTGCCGCATTGCATGCTCCGGATTTGGAAATTCTACAAGTTACAGTGGAAATCTCTCAATTGGATTGGATTCAGGATGCACTGCATCGTATCAAAGACTCTGAATTTCGGTACACGTTTGCATTGCTGTATGGCCCAGAGCTTCATGATCAATTCTTTGAGGCAGCCTACGACATGGGAATGGCTGGGAATAGTGAGTATTCTTGGTTCGTTGGAGATACATACATTCAGTTCAATGACGGCCGTGTTTTTGAGCCCAACTCGACACTTTCGTTGGCATACCGTGGCTTGGGACATATTCAATCTTCCGGCGGGATTCGGGACATTGGCCTCGACAACTTTGACAAGTTCATGGATACATTTGAGAGACTCAACAATCCTGACGACTTGCACTACTTGTACTCATTAATGCCATGGGGAGACCCTGAGCTCTACCCTGATGCGTACGTGGATGAGAGCGATTTTGTTCTGCCGACACAAGGGTTACATACCCCGTTTTTGTATGAAGCCGTCGTAGCATTAGGGCTTGCTGCTTGTGAGACAGTTGGAAGTGGTGCCTCCACAGCGGATGATTTGCGATTGAGTGGTACCGACCACTATGAAACGTTGGTCAACTCAAGGATTCATGGTATTGTGAATGACCTTGTATTTGACCCCTCAACCGGGTCACGGGAGCCCAACTCCACGTTATACCGCGTTTCCAACGTCATTCGAGAAGAAGCATTTACAAACGGGAATGTAGCCACTCATGAAGTCTGGACTCATGTGTATTTGGATGGTACTTGGCAGGAGGTTACTCCGTTCATGTTTGGTGATGGCACTTCTACCATCCCACCTGATATCCCACCGCTTCATGCAGAGGTGGCTAACTTGAGCACTGCACTCCAAGTGTTCGTTCTTTTCCTCTGCAGTCTTGTTTTGTTTCTTGTTGCTGCCTGTATGGTGTGGACTAGTAGGAATCGGAAAACGAGGGTCGTATTGGCCAGTCAACCAATCTTCCTTCACATCACTTGCATCGGACTCATCGTTTTTGCCTCTGCTATGATACCTTTGGCACTGGACCACAAAGTACTGTCTGAGGCGGGATGTTCTGGGGCCTGCACTGCCGTCCCATGGCTTCTGACGATAGGATTTTCCATGACTGTGAGCGCGTTGTTAGCCAAGACTCATCGTGTCAACTTACTTCTGCTCAACATCAGAAACGCAGAGGGTCTGAAGCGCATCAAAGTTTCTGCCATGGATGTTGCCAGACCTATGATTGCTCTTGTCAGCAGTGAGTACCCCATATTTCTTGTCGATATTGATTCGTTCCAGAAGAAAGTGCATTGCTCACTTAATCCTTACTCCCAGTCAACACCATTTTGTTGAGCTTAATGACAGCACTCGGTTCGCCCTATTTCGAATTCGTTGTTGGTGGCGTGGACTCTTTTAATCGTCCGACCCACGTTCACGGCAGATGCAACTATTCGGATTCCATCCCTTACCTATCGACCATGTGTGTCTTGAATTTTTTGGCCTTGTTGTTTGCCATTGGTGAGGGATATCAGGCAAGAAACTTGGCAACGGAGTTCTCTGAAAGCAAGCATATTTTCAAAGCATTGATTGCCATCGCCTTGGTTTCATTTGTGGCCGGTCCTGTGATGTTGCTGGCAAGGGACAATGATGCTAATGCATTCGTATTTGCATTGAGTGCATTATTATTCGTCGGAAGCATGTCCATTCTGTTGCTTCTGTTCATCCCCAAAATGAAGAATCTCCAGGGAATTGAGAAACGAACACTAAAGCGCGTGGATCATAATGAACGTTTCAGTCTTCCCATGAGACATCATGTGCGCATTTCAGGGCTAGCTGCCCCCGTAAACACCGGAAGTTCTCTGGTGTTTGGCTCCAGTGTGGACCTGGGTTTGGATCCTGATATTGGGACTAACAACTCTGATTCAGAAACCAATAGTCAAGCTTTGGAAGCACTGACAGGGATGAAGATCTTGTCGACCAAATCCCGCCCCGAATTATTGTGTGAGATTGCACAATTGCGGGCCATGTTGAAACGAATGCGAGCGGCCGATCATAGAAGGGGAAGTCGCAATCGTTCTGCCGACCTATCTGGTGACCTGTGCCTTGAGTCTGGCGATGAAACCAGCATAGTCTCAACCCCAATGCCCTCACCGGAAGTGGTTGCGGACAATACAAACGATTTTTCGTCCCAATCTTTGACGGCTCATACGAACACGGCTGGGAGCACCATGCCTGAGGAACTTGCTTTGGAGGAACATACGAGTACTAGTCATCTCGATGCCATATAGGCCACATTACAGAGGACAGAAACGTGCTCGAGCGAACGTTGAGGGCTCTCCACCACACCATTCAAAGTCCCAATGTATGTATGTTGCAAGTTTATGCTCCAACCAGCGGAATACAACGGTACTAGGTTACGTACTTCCTAACTAAAATACAATGATAGAATAAATTAAGTGATACCAACGCACCATCCAGTACAGTCGCTCTCCCTCTAGGTAGTAGTGTTAGTACCAACGATAGCAGTACGTAATAGAACCACGCTGCCTTTTCCTAACAAGAGGATAATGAATGTGGCAGCCAACTCTGTCATCATACAGGTGGTGTGGTGTTGGGTCAACATATCATTCCACGCATATAATAATGATACTACTATGACATACGGAGAAGCCGCATGAAATGGGATCACCTGTTGTTGCCAATTGGTCAAAGCAGACAGGTATTTGTATTGATCCAGCGTTCATTCACACTTGCTTCTTATGAAGTGTACAAGTAAATAAGATGCCATTCTTTCACTTTCCCCCATGAAAACGGAAAGTACAACAAGAGGAGGAGGGGAAATGCCATCCTCTCTTCTTGGGAAAAAAAGTACAAGAATATCCTGGAAGCGGGAGTACCGCCAGTAGAGCGCTCGCTACTAGAGAGGTATGATAACAACCTCTGGTACAACAACGAAGAATGGATATTTGGGATCAAAAGTGCTCCCGAAATCTTTGGGATTAAAAGTGCTCCCCGAAATCTTCGAGGCTCGCTCTTCACCTGCTTCCTCTGGTTGATGAAAACGGACCTGGGGCAACATGATGGGATTAGAAACTACCGATATTTGCATTCCGTCGATATAATGATTATTGATCATCTGCGTTCTCCATTCGTATCGATTTGTCTCGCACTACCGACCGGTACTACAGTACGACGAAACGTGAAACGACGATGATGATGACGACGACGAACGGGAGTAACTCTACCAGTAGTACCGGTAGTAGCATCAGTACCACCACCGGCGGTAGGTAACGAAAAATTAATAGGGAAAATAATAGTTAGTACAGTACGTTAGGACTACCAGTAGTAGACAACGGCATTATTAATGACTACCGGTACGGGCAAGTTGATTTTTTTCGCTCCCCTCCTCCTCTCCCCTCCTCCCCGAATCCCCACCCCATCATCAAACATCATCTGTTATACCCTAGTTGATGTGCTACAAAAATAGTACGAGCAAGAAATCTTGGTTGAACCTTCCTGCTGCTAAACTGAAGGCTATATGCGGCCAGTAGTACCACCACGAACCACGACCCCACAGCAGCGATCCGCCATCATCAGGAGCCATTATTCCATACTCCCCTTCATCCAATCTACACCTACAACAACGCCGTCGAAGCAGTCGTCGGCACCTAGCTTGATTTCAGGTCACCGAACCACAACAAAACAACTGAGGATAATACAAGAGCCGCCATGGAATCAGCCTCCAACACATCAACAGCCATATTGACTTCACTGCCAACTCTGGATGCCCTGAGACTACAAGGAACCAATTCGGCGTGGATACGGCCTGAGGGGAGCAATCTCGATGTGCTGCAAAATGGCACGGATGCTTCTACCGTACTAGCCATTTGTCACCTGGATAACCTAGTTCCCTTTTCCTTTCCTGACAAGATGCCCAGACCCATTATTTGGGAAGATGCCGCTGGAATTGCACTTGCTGCGCATCATTTAAATGTCGGAGATGGGTCGATCATCCCTGAGGTGGAGGGCCTCCCAGAAAGGTGCAATATTCGATTCACAGTGGAGTTCGCAAACACAGAGATAACACAAAGTGTCACCCTCGAGCATATGGTGGAGGCTCTCAGTCGAGAACCCGGCAGCCCGACGGAACGTCTTCCATGTTCGTATACAGGTGCCTTTACCTCCGCCAATACGATACCATCCAGCATTTTGAGCGGACTCCGAGGTTATCCACAAATTTCAGGTCGATCGACAAGTTCTGATTTGGACGACAAAAGTCAGTTTCCACTTTTTGCCAGAACGGTACCGCCGGACTCGGGAAACTCCGTTCCCATTATTCTATTCCTCCATCACGTTCTGAAGATTGAGCACCTTGCAGTTGTCAATGTCAACGACTCGTTTGGGAACTCTTTTGTTCAAGGATTACGAAATGCTGCCATACTGTACGCTCCAGATTTGGAAATTTTGCAAGTTACGGTAGAAACGTCTCAATCAGATTGGATCCAGGGTGCACTGCAACGGATCAAAGACTCTGAATTTCGATACACCTTTGCATTGCTGTATGGCCAAGACCATCACGACCAATTCTTTGAGGCGGCCTACGACATGGGAATGGCTGGGAACGGTGACTATTCTTGGTTCCTTGGAGACACCTATACTCAGTTCAATGACGGCCGTGTTTTTGAGCCCAACTCGACACTTTCGTTGGCATATCGAGGAGTTGGACAAATTCAAGCTTCCGGAGGGATTCGGGACATTGGCCTCGACAACTTTGACAAGTTTATGGCGACGTATGAAACACTCAACAACCCTGACGACTTGCACTACCTGTACTCACTGATGCCTTGGGAAGACCCTAAGATCTACCCCGACACGTTTGTGGATGAGAGCGATTTCTCCCTTCCATCACTAGGGTTACACACACCGTTTTTGTATGAAGCTGTCGTGGCATTGGGGCTTGCTGCTTGTGAGACAGTTGGAAGTGGTGCCTCCACAGCGGATGATTTGCGATTGAGTGGTACCGACCACTATGAAACGTTGGTCAACTCAAGGATTCATGGCATTGTGAATGACCTTGTTTTTGACCCCTCTACTGGGTCACGGGAGCCCAACTCCACGTTATACCGCGTTTCCAACGTCATTCCAGGAGAAACGTCGACCAACGGGAATATTACTTCGGATGAAGTCTGCACTCATGTGTTCGTGGACGGTACCTGGCAGGAGGTTACTCCGTTCATGTTTGGTGATGGCACTTTTACCATCCCACCTGACATTCCACCCCTTCATGAAGTAAAGACAAACTTGAGCATTGCTCTTCAAGTGTGTGTACTGGTCCTAAGCTTTATTGTGTTTGTGCTTGTGGCCGCATGCATGGGATGGTCGTATATGCATCGAAAGACAAGAGTCGTGTTGGCGAGTCAGCCAATCTTCCTTCACATTATTTGCGTGGGATTGACTGTGTTTGCTTCAGCAATGATTCCGCTAGTACTTGACCACAAGGTGTTGTCAGAAGAGGGTTGTTCTCGTGCCTGCACAGCCGTTCCATGGCTTTTGACGCTGGGGTTCTCAATAACTGTGAGCGCTTTGTTGACCAAAACGCATCGTGTCAATATTTTGTTGCTCAACACCAGGACGGCGAAAGGTCTGAAGCGCATCAAAGTTACTGCAATGGATGTTGCCAAACCAATGATTGCTCTCGTAAGCGGTAAGTTTCCTTCTATCATCATCCGGTGTGATTGATATCCCAAGATGCCCCTCTCACCCGTGTCCTAAGTCAATACCATTTTGTTGAGCCTTATGACAGCACTAGGTTCGCCCTATTTCGAATTTGTCGTCAAGGGCGTTGACGTATTTGACCGGCCGAACGACGTACATGGTATATGCAACTATTCCGATTCCGTTCCCTACCTATCGACCATGTGTGGCTTGAATTTCTTGGCTTTGTTGTTTGCCATTGGTGAGGGATACCAGGCAAGAAACTTGGCTACAGAATTCTCCGAAAGCAAACATATTTTCAAAGCTTTGATTGCCATTGCTTTGGTTGCGTTTGTGGCCGCACCGGTGATGCTGCTGGCAAGGGACAATGCCAACACGTTTGTCTTTGCATTGAGTGCCCTGTTGTTTGTCGGAAGCATTTCCATTTTGTTGCTGCTGTTCGTTCCAAAAATGCAACACCTCCGGGACATTGAAAACCCTGGACCCGACAGGAGGAGGAGTGTCGTGGGTCTGAGCAATCGTTGGGACCAAAGCGATCGTTTCAGCATGCCCATGACTCAATTTGGTGGTGGCCACGTACGTATTTCAGGGCTAGAATCATCTCCCTTTCCTGCAAGCTCGTTGTTTGCTTCTAGCGTGGAAGACTTTGGAAGAGATCCTGAGAATGGCTCCAACAATTCCAAAGAGGACGACACCAAGAGTCAAGCCTTGGAGGCACTCACAGGAATGAAGGTGCTGTCAATGAAATCGCGTCCGGAACTCTTGCGTGAAATTGAACAACTGCGTGCTGTTTTGAAACGAAAACGAGCCGCAGAAAAAGCCAATAAAGCGAACCGAAGTAGTCACCGTCAAGACATGTCCTCCAATGATCTACACTTGGAGGGTGACCAAGAAGATGGCAATCAAACTGCGGAGAGTGCCGAAGATCCCGAAGTATCGCCAGAGGACGAGGAGGCATTGGAAGACACGAACGAATCCTCGTCTCAATCTCTGACTACTGGTACTGGTGCCAATACAGGGAGTAGCATGCCCGAACAGTATACAATAGAAGAGGGTGCTGTCAATCATGGGGAAGATTCCATCAAGGCCAAGACAGACGCGCGATGATGACCGGTACAGCAATTATTTTAGTACATTATTTTAGTACATTAGATTGGAACATATTCTTAGTTCGTACTATACTGCTAACTACTACTCTGCTAGGAGACAAAAGTTGTTGTCGTTCCTCTACTACTATGGTAGCCAGCTACCGGTTGTCCTACTCGTCGTGATACAGTACGAGCAGTCCACCACTATCGTTGCCATTTTGTTACCCAACCAAGTGTCCACTATACACAAAAGATCCATTTCATGGTCATAGACAGAGTACGTACTGTAGGAACAACAACAACAACACTACTTGTAGTTTCAACAACACCCACCTCCAGAGGCACTCATACTACTGTTCTGATGCCGTAATTGAATGGGTTCTTGCTTGGGTGGCACAAAGAGTTGTGGCTGCGATCGTTTCTTGTAATCTTCATAAATCAAGGCTCGTCGTGCAGCCTCTTGAAAGGCTTCTTCTACACTCTCGGCTGTCTTGGCGGATGTTTCGTAGTGTGGAAGCGGTTGAGATCCTGTGATGGTGGCACTGGCAGCGGTACGACACCATTCTTCGGCGGCTTCGAGTGGGACGAGGCGATCTTGGACCTGTGGAGAGGGAATGGGTGAGAGGGTTGTGTAGATATGGTGGAGCACAGCAATAACAAAAACAACAACAACACCATCGTCAACCATATCAACACAGTAACAACATCCACCCACCATACAAACACATACACATACAAACACGTACACACATACACACACACATATCAGCAGCACCAGCAGCAGCACCACCACCAGCCATACATACCTTATCCATTTTGTTTCCCAACACCACAAAGGGAAAGAGTGTGGAGGCATCCCCCAACCCCTGCAAGGCACCTCCCGTCACTTGCTCCAAGAACTCCTTTCTCCAATGATCCAAATTATCCAAGGAATGTGGATCGGTAATATCATAGACCAACAAACAGGCATCCGCACCACGATAAAAGCCGACCCCGAGCGATTGGAATCGTTCTTGTCCGGCGGTATCCCAAATTTGGAGTGTCACCAAGGTTCGTTGGCCGTAGAGATCCGTGACAATCACATTGTCTTTGGAAAGAAAGTCGGCACCGATGGTTGCCTTGTATTGGCCTGTAAAGGTTCCTGTGGAATAACGATTCATGAGGGACGTCTTGCCGACGCTGTTGGAAGAAGGATGTGTGAGTGATGCGACTCGTACCAACTAGCGAGAGGGAGGAGGACACTTGCTATGTATGGCTATGTATGGTCCTCCTACCCTACAGGAAGAAACGAAACTCACCCTGAATCTCCTAGAATGACAATCTTGAGTGTCTTTTTGTAAGTTGCCATGATGTTTGGATGATGCAATGGGAGTATGGAGTATTATTAGAGGTACCAGGTACCGGTACCACTTTCTTCAGAGCACGACAGAAGGAGTGGAACAGGTTGTGACGTCTCGCGTCGTCTTCGATTTCGGCAGTTCGAGTCATAAAAGAACTCGACTGGGTCGACCAATAGAAAGAAGGTCAATGACTCGTATGACTCTTGGGTGGGGTGGCAGCCGGCGTTGCAGATCTTGTACGTGCAACACACACAGGACCGATACGAGTAGAGGTACAAGCTAGCAAGTACAATCCGGATCGAGTTGGATTGGTGGTGGAGGTGTTGTGTCATCTAAAGATCTCCCTCGGAGACTTGCCCAAGAACAACAAACCATTAACAACAAGAACTACTACTACTACAACTAAGTAGCATGTACTCGTACGTCAAGAGTTTCTTGTCTCCTACCAAAGCGGCAGCTCCCTCCAACGGAGACGCCACAGCATCCAGAAATGGCAACCACGGTGATGCTCCAGCCGATGAAACCACTGCCTTGGTTGCTTCCTCCATTACACCAACCACCAATGACGTAGCAGATCCAGAAGCACCTTCTCCCTTGAATAACAACCACAGCGACGACAATAACAACAATAACGACAATAACAACAATACAAACGACGATCCCCTCGTCTTGCATCCTTGGCCCAAAGAGTCTCCAACGGTCAAACAACTCTACTTTACCAAAAACAATCCCACCGTCCAACGCTATTATCGATTCCAAGCTACTCCCATCACTCCCATTGTCGCACTCCACAAAAAACCCGGAACTGGAAATTCCGCTAGCATGCAAACCGGCGTCACCGGTCTCCTCCGACGCTCTGCCGTCGTTCCTTCCCATGGCACCGATCCCACCGGCAGTTGGATTCTCGTCAGCGTCGGCGGCCGCTCGGGATGGGCCCGCAAGAAGCTTCCCCACCAACATTTCAGTGGCTTTACTCTGGCGGAAGAATTCCAAGCCACCGAAGGATGGGTGGGCAATCATGCCTTTTTGTGTGGAGGCAAAATCATGTTGGGTTCCGATGCACCCAATCTTGCCTTTACCAATGTCATGGCCATTGTGGGATACATCTTTTACTTTTCCGTCGTCTTTCCACAATTGAAAGCCATTCAAGAACAGCATCCTGGAACCCTATGGGTGGATCCCCAGACAACCTTGTGGTTGAGTGTTGTATTTGGTATTCTCTCCTTTGTCACACTTTGGATTACTGCCTTGGTGGATCCTGGCATCATTCCTCCCGTCAGTAGTCCCTTGCAAGCGCCCATTCCGCCACCGGAAATTCCGATTGGTGGACCCTTGGGCTATCGGTATTGCAGTACATGCAATATCTTCCGTCCGCCTCGATCCAAGCATTGTAGTGCCTGCAATGTCTGTGTCTCGCAATTTGATCAGTACGTTCTATGTTTGTTACGATTGTGTGTTGTTGTGTGTTGTTGTGTGCTGCCGTATCTCACCTCATATCAACTCAACCCAACCAACCTCCCTTCACCAGCCACTGTCCTTGGCTGGGAAATTGCATAGGTCAACGCAACCATCGATACTTTTTCTACTTTTTAATCTCCATTTCTGCCATGACCATTGTCACCACCATTGCCACCCTCCGTATCTTCCTCCAAGCCTACATGGATGTGGCAGGTGGCCAATTCGCCGACTTGGGTTGGTCCAATCTACGCCACTTGTGGACGGCTATTGTCCATATCAAGTTTACCTTTTTGTTTGGAACCTTCACTTTGCTTTGCGCCTGGTCCCTCGTCGGACTCTTGGCGTATCATGCCATGATTGTTTCCATTGCCCAAACGACCAATGAAAAAGTGCGAAATGTGTATCGAACCACACCTGGCTCGGGGCCTGGTATTGAAAATACCGACGATAAGGGATGCATTCGTAATTGGTGTCATGCCTTTTGCAGTCCGGTGCCAGCCTCACGACTTCCCAAGGATATGAGTGCCACGGTCGTTTGTGATTATACAGAAGATGAGCGGGTATGGACGGGGGATGTGGATTCGACGGCCAATACTGCCAATGGGCGACGTCCTTGAAAAAGGATAGGAATAACGTAACCTACTATTGTATTGCGTATATCAAAAAACACGGATATACTATGGGTTTCAACAGAATGCCTACTGTTATTATGATGCCTTTCGGCAAGGACTCAGACCGTATTGGTTCACCGCTCTTTGCGTTTGTTTGAATCGTCGTCGTTAAAAACCGGTAGTAGGGTATATGTGGTTATGGCTGAATCGGGTTTCCAAGAGCAAGAATGGAGTGATGTGCTGAACGCCCTCGTCCTCGTTGGGCCTTGGACCGGCGGCGACATGGACGTAGTTTGTGCTGTCCTGCCATCATGTCATGACAGACACACAAAAAGGCTGGTTGGAATTTTGTTGTCCACGAGATTAGCAGCCTATGTGAAGGTCCCTGGAAGCTATACGGTCCGGAGGTTGGAGGTGCGAGTGACCACAATGCGAGGAATATCTCGGGCAGCGGCATCATCATCATCATCATCATAATCAGCTTCTTTCCGTCGTTTGGCGGCCAAATGTTGAAAGGTTCCATAATGTAAACATTGTGACAAGGCGATTGCTGCTACTTCCAACAACAACAAAACAATACGTTCGGACATCGAGGAGGTTGGACACCGGAAAATACCGACCGACTGTACGACAGCCAAAAGAATGGTACCCGCAAAAAGCCATTGTTTGATGGGAACTATTCCATAGGAACAAGCAGCGGCCGAAACAATCGAGGCCAGGTAAATAGACCACAAGGAAAAATCGTGAACATAGTCTCGCCAAGAAACATATACCCAAGTGTATCCATCTTGCAAGCAACCACAGGACATGGGTACAATGGCACATGAGACCATGGCACAATGGGAAAGGAATAAACTTGTGGTAGCTACCAAAGAACTCCTGGATTCTCGATTCCAACCTTTCCAAATGGGTGAATAGTGTCGTTTCCAGCTAATGTATCGAAACATTAACGCTGTGATGGACGACACCATGGCTACGATGGATGCTGGCCAGGTTCCATCGGGGAGGCCATCATATTCACTGTCAGGATTATCGTCTCTGATAGTACACCATGCTGCACTTAACGCTATTAAGCACAGCACACAATGCAACCAAATATTGATATTGAGAAACCCCTAGCCACAAAAGCAAATCTATTACCTCCACAGGAAACACAAGCTTACCACAACCTCGGTAGCCACCGGTACGAAACAAATCCACTGCCAACAGTGGAAAGGCAACCAACAACACAACAATCCCAACCAAGTCTTCGGGGGACGACCAATATGTGGTGGGTAGTTGGAGCAAACGAGACGTCTTCGCCATGCTTCTTGCAGGAGTGGGCAGCTCGTAATTATGATGAGGGTGGCATGGGTTTCCAGCAGCGACTAGATGGACTAAATTCTACCGGATGGAACTTGTACGAGTACTATAGCATAGCATCGTCAAACATGACGGTTAAAACGACTTCACAATTTATACAAGGCTCAAAAACCTCATTAGGGCGTTTCTAGTCCCTTTGAACAAGGAACCGATAAATTTGGAAGAGCAGCAACAATCATTTATTGCTTCTTTCCTCAACATGCACCTTTCTTGGCGACTGGGCACAGGCTGAAGTGCTACTTGGGTGTAGTTTCCTTTTTGGAGGGCTTCATGACAGGTCCAGGAATCCATCTAGTCTTGGGTATTGGTGCGTATCCATGAGCATCTACTTTCCACCCCGAAATTGGAAGTTTCGAATGAATGGGTTTGTCTTCCGAGGCAAACTTGCAAGAGTACAACTCCATCAAGGTCTGGGAGGGCTCCAAGAACGACTCTGCATCTTTCTTTTGCAGCAAACCTTGACTGATTTCATTCTCAATAGGAGTAGTTCCGTTGGTCACGATGGTTTGACCATCGTCGTCGTCGCCTTCTTCAAACATGTCAAAGTAGAACAATGGGTTTCCGAACTTTTGGCCGGGGTCTGGGCTTACAATGGATACTTTCTTCAAGTGGATAGCGACGTGCCCATCTGCAACATACTTGTCAAAAGACAACACCTTGACTAGACTGTTTTTGGAAATTTCCTTGCCTCTCCCTGAAGTCTTTATCCTGGCATTGATATAGTAGTCACCGTCCGATAGTTGGAGCTAAAATGCAAATGTGAGATTGTTTCCAAAACTATCATTGGTGTGCAGCCATCAACCAACTCCATACCTGAGTATATTTGTTCGCTTGATTCCCATCGTCGCCATGTCCATCTATCCAAATGATTTGCATGAGGGGTTGGAACGAGGGGTCTTTGCTGTTCCGACTTCGGGCTAATGTCTGCACGGATCGGTGGGTCAGCAGTTTGCTACAAAAGATTCTACCTTCACTCTCACCGTCACTGTTGGTAGAAATACTCAACGTGTAAACGTGCTGTTGGCCACTAGAGACTTCTTGCTTGCTGTACAATTCACCATTCGCCAAACCGTCGATATGATAGTATATGCCGTTGGCATCTTGCCAACCAGCTCCTTCAACAAGAATTCGCTCAATGTTGGGTCGTCCTCGACTCGACAAATTCCAGACATGATTCATCGAAGCTCGAAGAGCTTGTTGCGTGATAGCCTCTGTGATGTTTTGCGAAGAGCAAAGGCCAGAATCTTTCACCACAGTCAACAGATCTTGTGGCTCAATGTTTTCCAATTGAAGATGCGTTGCGCATTGTTCTGCCCATTCGCGAGATTCTTGATCACAATGTTGTGTGGCCCACTTTTGCAACATTTCGAACAGAAAGAGCTCACCAGCCTTGACTTCCTTATCCATGATAATTTCTTGGAGTTTTTCTTCCGACAAACAGTCAATGCCTCCTCCTGTTTCTGCATGAGGGGGCAGGGTAACGTACGGCCGGCACTGAATCATTAGCAAAGCGTCTCTTGAGATTAGGGTGTTCAAGTCAGATTCGTCATAGACGGCACATGCCAATGGGGGATATCTCGATGTGAGATTGTGAGACATTTGTGCTACCAGTTTTGCCAGTTCATCTATTTGAAGATAATCGGCCGCTTTGTAGAGTTGAGCCAATCGACGGGCAGATTCGGCGTTTCTATGGATATACAAACGAAACTTGGGAATTTCGTTTCGACGACAATACTCAACAACAGCTTCCAAGACCACTCCATCATAGGGCAGTGGAATGGATGCAGAAGAGGCTTCTTTGAAACTCCCATACAACATTTTCCTCAAGACTTCAGATCTGGCGGCCAATACAAATCGATTCGCTGGAACCTCAGCACCTTCACGCCCAACCAGTACCATATCAGTCAGCTCATCATCTTGTAGTGCTTGAAGTATATCTCGAACCAAGGCACTCTGTGCCAAAGAAGCAGAAATCATGATGGTTTTGGGAATCTTACAACGTTTAGCAGCGGCTTTTGAAGCTTCGTCAGCAGCACAACATCGTCGGCTTCGCTATTTCATCCGTCGAGGTTCCGAGCAATTGGATTACTGGTAACTTAACGCCCACACTTTGTTTCTTATGTTGTGGAGACGTCGGACTGACTGGCTTGTGTCTGCAACGTCGACGCCAAGTCCAACCAGGAAAATTCTGGCAAGCATATGTTATTCGGTGTTTAATAATTTCAATATCTCGCTCAGCCGTTTGCCCATAACGCGCTAATCCAAGCTCACAATTTTGTCGACTTAGACAAAAATGAGTTTGACTTTCGTCTCCGAGGGCATAGCCATGGCATCGGCATTGGGACGCTGGCAAACAAATTCTTGATAGTCAATACCGATCGTTAGTGACTGCACTTATCGCTGCCTATAAAACCGTTCCGTAGTGAGCGTCTTGGTGCTGTGAAGCCTCATCTTCTCCGACAAATTTAGCCTCCTGAGAACTTTCCGTACTGATCAGAAAGGTTGTCACATTTCGTGTGTGGTGGAGCGGCATTCGACGCCTTGATAATAGTACAAGTGCCTCTTGTAGTTAGAACAGGAGGTTTTGAGTCGGGGAGCACACTCTGAGAAAGGGAAAGGGAAATGATTTCGAGCCTCGACTCGATGGGCAGGGAGCGCCCTTTTGTGATGAACAGTAGCCCTGATTCCAATGGGGAATATAGATTCAAGGCAAGTCCTCGTCAATCAGAGTCTCCTCCATCTCTGAAGGGACAAAAGAGGACCCCACCGGAAAAGAAATGCCGACCCAGATCGTCGCCCTCGTCAAAAGAACGATCGGAACAATCCGAACAGTCATCTGGTACCTTCTTCCGACGTGGCAGGACATACACAGATAGCAGTATGGATGGGTATCTGTTCAATTTGTTTGATGATTTGTCTATTAGCGATGACTTTCTGTTTGATGATGCAGATCTGAATCCTACTGCTGAACCAAATGAAGTGATTTTATATGATAACGCCCCAAGGTTGCCCCGTCGTTCTTCTGATCCCTTTCACCCCACTACCACCACCAAAAGGACAGGGGCTTGTCCTATCACTGGTGAGAAAAAGAATGCTGGAGGGGAAACCAGGAACCGCGCTCCACTGAGAAGCAAGAAACCTAGAAAGAACAAAATCGAAGGGATGGTGTTGACGTGCTTAATCAATGAGGACGATGACAGTGACTCTGACCTAACAAAACCCTACGATTCAGCCGATGAACAAAATCCTACTATTTCTGGCGAAGGATCTACAGCTGGAACACACAGCAAGAGACGTTCCTGGCCATCAGAAGAGTTACTTTCCTATGAGTTTCCGAGATCGAACAAAACAGCGCCTATCTCTGGAATGGTATCGGACAAGGTTATCAGGATCTGCGATCCGCTACCCGTTTTGGTCAACCCCGCTCAAATGCCTGCACATATCATCAAAGCAACTACTCAAACCAACGCCAGCAAGATTACAAAACTTGAAACCAACAACCTTGAACAAGATCACGGTGAGAGGCGTTGGAGTGTCGAGCGGAATGGTTCAGGGAAAATTGTGGATGAAATGTTAAACACCCCAAAACGCAACAACCGTCAACTGGTGGATTGCCTGTCGTCGTCGGGGGAGACCACCGATAGTGTCTCTCACGTGGGTAGGATCCAGTCATTTCCATTTAGTCCTCACCTAACCGTGGCTGCTATTGCTATGTCTACTTCATCGGAAGAGATGTCAGCCTAGGGATATCCAACTTCCTTTCATGTTTCATATTTCATACTTCATTCAAAAACAATCATAACCGAAAGCATAATTCATAAGAAAGTACCTAACCGACAAGTATTCTTTGAGGCACTTTGCCTTGTAAAAGTGCTACAGAAACCCCATGGCATTGGCCGTACAAATTGGAGCTGCAATACAGGAAAGTATCAGAATACACCAAGCGCCGATGGACCTGGGGTTTGTCGCTTTGTGCTGACGTATCTTCAGGTAGCATGTGGCCGGTACAATGAATGCAATTATTATCGCCATAGAAGATCCAGCCAGACTCCACACAAACCCAACCCCCGGAACAGAAATAGCAAAAGTGTAACACATTCCAACCAGAAAGAATGTTATTCCGACGTGCAGTACTTGATCAAAACATGAGTTTGGAGCATCCAAATCGGCTGAAGGGACTTGCAGCAAATCCAGTCCTTCGTCGCTTGACGAGGCCTCGGTCGTCTCGTCACTGGCCACTCCAACTATGTACTCCACATCATGAGTTGCCCCATAGGTCAACATTGTAACATGTTGTTTCTCTGGGTCATGAGTTACTAGTTGGGGCTCTTCAGCATCAAAGTCCACTCCATTGATGACAAGGTGTGCCCCTTCCTGTCTGCGTTTGTCAACTTTTGAATACTCCTTTGCCGCAGCCAAGTTTACCTGCCAACTACGGATCTGTCCTGGAAGATCTCGAATTGCATCACGACAAGGAAGAATAACCAGTGGAAGTCCAAACAACAGCGTGAAGCAGAACCCAACTCGTCCGAAGAGAATGGCTTTGTCATGCATGGGGAAGTTGAGCAGAATATTGTCACGCGTGCCATCAAGCGCATATAAATACCCAGCCAAACCTACAAGGGTGAAGAGCCTTGAGCAAAGAAACGTCGTGTGTTAGTGACGACAAAAAAACGCAAAAAATGTTATGGCACGGTTCAGGTGGACACTTACAAGAAACAGAGCGTCATACTAGTATCCAGCACAAATTTTAGCCGATGACGGGTTGGATCATGAAGTGCTGCGTGTACACCAAGGATGTTGTAACTGCAAAGGAAACACAAAACGACGATGGGGAATGCGAAAGCGTAATCTGATATGTCGGTAGAATACCAATTGATAGCTGGGCGATTTGTGTCGTCAGTTCGTAGGATTTCATAGGCTCGCAAAACAACGGCAATCATAAGGAGGACGCAGCTCGAAAAGCCAAAATAGCATGTATGTCGCAGAGCATGAAGGTCGCGCTTCAACAAAAGTGGAGACCCGAAAAAGAGAATGAGGAGTAGAACGAAGTCAGTTCCCTCCTTCGAGGGCAACAACGTCGGATCGAACGTGGAATATTCGGTCGGCGGATTTTTCCAGAGCAGTGGTTGTTTTATATCCAGAGGAAGAAATGCAAGAACTACAGGAGTCCAGATGTCTTTGATCAGGACAAGGTAGGCTGTGAGACTGCCAATAAGCATCAGTGCGAGCAACGCTGTTGTGAATACCTCGGCAGCGTTGCCAAAGGCAAACTTTGCGACATCCCCATAGGAACGACCACCTGTTCTTCGGGCACAACTGACCAAAATATAGAGTGCAAAGTGTGTCGAGACTGCACCATACACCATGAAGACAAGTGTCGGAATGATTCCTGCCCGCTTGAATGCAAGCGGTAAACTGAGAACTCCACCTCCTGTCGTCGTCGCCACAAGATTGATGATAGCGACAAGTACAGAGGACTTTCGTGAGCTGCATTCATGCACCGGATTTAGTTCTTCAAGCGACACGTGTCGTTGCAATGCAGTCTCCTGATTCTCATGATCATGCTCTTGTCCACCGATCGGACAAAATGAATCTTGTTGCTGTTGGTCCCTTGTGGCGTCGGTGGCTTCTTGGAAAGAACTCATCACGAGTTTTAAAGAAAAACGATAATTTGTCGTAATGCGGCGGGTTCGACAGAATGTGGATTCAATATCTGAATGTAGGTAGTAGAATCTTGCAGGTAGGTTGTTGGCCAATGGTTCACTGCCCCAAACAACTTCCCAAAAACGAAGCCCAATTTGTGACGCGATCACACAATTGCACCTAACTCGGGACTCGTGTTTGGACTTCTCATGTTGAGCGGCCATTCTATGTACTTTCATATCTGGGCAGCACGTGAGGTCCAATCACACCATACATGAGACACGAACAATACGTCATCACTTTAGTCCGCAGCGAACGACAGACGTATGGAAACAAGGCCATCAAACTTGATGGGAGTCGGACAGTAACGGACACCCCAATGTCTCTTTGGCTACGGGCGATGGTGAGTTCGTCGACCAGAGCCACACTCATCTTGTTTAGGGTTGGCAAGTGTTACTACGACGATAATGAACACCATGAGCCGAGCTATTCTCTCCTCTAGTGTTATCCGACGATGCTACAGCAGCAGTCCAGTCGCTCCTCTTCCCATGAAGGCTGGAACCGTTCTCAAGGCTCTTGGAGTGCACAAGGATAAGGAGCCACCAGTTGTGTTGGAGAGAAGTGATTATCCAAGCTGGGTGTCAGATTTGGCCACTCCCCTTCCTAGTTTGGCTGTACTCCGTCGTATTCCCAACGAAGATGCCCAAGACGAAGAAATTATGCGATATCTCAAGCTCTCCCGGCGTTTGCACATCAAGGGTCAGAATGAACAATCGGCGAACTAAGCGTGCCTTGGGGTCCCTCTATCTAGCCAGTGCCTATTATGTGATTGTTTCCCGGATACAACTGTTGCTCCCAGGATACTCGACATTTGACCATCTTCATCTAGACTTAACTTTTGCCATACTAGGAGTGTAACTTTGCTTCTTGTTCGTTCACTGCTTTCCTCCTTAGCACTTGTTCCTAGTATTAATGTGAAAGGGACGCTTTCGAGTCACCTTGTGGCTTAAACTCCTCCTTCCGACTGAGAAGTCAGCTCATGTCTCTGCCAACCACCTTGTATCCACTGCACTAGCAGTGCGTACGAAGAACAAATGGAAATACAACACGCAAATTCGTTGCAAACTCTGCAAGGGCTTGTAACAAACTAAAATGTAATGTCAAAAATGAAGAGCAAACGTTTCGAGGAGCCTTGCGATCTTCGTGTCGAACAATGGCGACGAAAGACAATGATATTGTTCAGTTCAACGAGACTGGACTCAAGAAGAAATTTGTGCCACACCGTTGTGGTTTGGTGATACAATAACCTTTGATAGAAAACATGGACTAGGATAGCAACACAGCCAGACGGGATGTATATCGCGACAGGGGACGTTGGATACCTCTTGCTAGTAGTTTTAGAGAGCTTGATTGCCTCACACAATCTAAACGCACCATCATCAAGCGTTAAAGGATAAAATTTCCCCCGAACGTGTCCTTGCCCTTTCCATATTCCGGACGACTCACGCGGAAAATTTCAACCTGGTTCGATGTTGCCCCAGACGAATCCTCGGAATCTTTGGGTTGTTGATGAACCAGCGAGATGGAAAGCCCAACCTGCTGAATGGCTTGCTGGAAACTTTCCAACTGGTGATCGTGGCCTTGGAAACTCCATACTCTAGGCTGATGCGCCAGGAGACAATGAGGCGAATCGTACACGTCTTGTTCAGCAGCAGAATTGTTCAAGTGTTTGTCTTGAGAAGGTAGAAGTCGCTCGATGGTAGAAGCAAGTGGATGATGCATTTCGGTCACATAGGTCACATCACTTGCCAATAAGAGGTTGAACCCAGGGGTTGGGTCGATGTCTGACTTCATTTCAGCTTGCTGTAGATGCAGCAATTCATCGCATATCTTATCAGCATGTTCCAAATTACTCCAGTCTAATTCTCGAACAGGGGGCGGCCACGACACATTCAACTCTGACTTCAACTCCGGCTCATTGTTTTGTACGTTGGTCTCCAAGTTCTTGAGCAATCGATCACTTTTGTGCATGGAGCTAGCAGTAGACACATTTCCATCATTATTCTGCAAGAGAACCTCGCTCGCACCGGATAGTAGATCCCAATCGAGGGTTCCATCCACTGAGTAAGGAACCGATGGAATGGCGGCAGCCAAGGGGGGTTTGTGTTCGGTCAGAAAGACTCGACGAAAAACACCCAACCGAGCTGCAAAAATACCCACAGCACCAGTACCAGAACCAAGTTCCAAGACATTCCAAGACCGAAAGGCATGTGACGTTGGAGGAGTGGATGTAGAGAAACCGGTTTTGAAGCCGGGTGACGGTGTTGGATGATCATTGCGGGGGTGGTAGTAGTAGGTGGACATGAGATACTGACATAAAATAGATGCGGATGGCCAAATGGAACCTCCCAGGATTCCATTTACCGTGGAGAGTTCAAGTGTAGATCCATTTGGAAGTGGTGGCAAGAACTTCATGGTGTCGTCAACACTTTATTGCAACCGTCACGGCACAAAAGCAGTAGCTGCCATGTTGGGTCGCAAGTTTTTTGAGAGCTTCAACGGTAGAGATGGTTGTGGTCCATAAGGTTTTCCGAGTCAAAGGAGTCAATTACTGATCGACCAACACGACCAATCGCTCAATCCAATCCTCGACCCAACCAACTCAAAAACCAAGCCATGACGGTCGTGCAAACATGGGCATGGCGGAGGGTTGGACCACGCCTTGACACTGCTTTGGTGTTTATAATTTTAGGTCTTGGTTCTGTCTATGCACGGCAGGTTTGCGTACTACCAGTGTCAGGAACAAGACCTGTGAGAACTGCTTTTGGCAACCATGAAATACCAACTCTGCTGACAGTATTCCCTCGTGGTGGAAGCATCCATGAGATGCCCTTCCATTCCAGTCCTGGTGCACAAATTTCCTCTAGCGGGGTTACCTTTTTCGATAACAGAAACAATACTCCATGGGCAAAACCAAGGCCTCCGACCCTGTGGACCCGATTTTCTCAATATTTCCATGTTCTATACATTCAATCTCCTACGCTCTTTTGGACCAACTTGAGTTGTGTGGTCATTTTTGTATTGTGGAAGTTTCTCCCACGCCTCTATCAACGGTCCTTTTTACATGTATGGTTTCTTAATAGCCAACGGAACACCCGACGTACCTTTGGCTTGAGTCTTGTGTTGTCAGCCTTTTCTCATGAGTCTTTCACACATTTGTTGGCAAATTTGTTGACTCTCTCGCATTTGGGTCCATCGGTTGCCGTGCGACTGAAATATTACCATTCAAGGAGATTCTTCCAATCGACAAAAGTTGCGACGATTGTGACACAGATGTGGCCCTTGGTGTTGAGCAGTGCCATGCTTTGCAATCTTGCATTCCTGTTGTCCAGGGGACCCCGTGCGTCATGCTTGGGACTCTCGGGTGTTACCATGAGCCTGTTGGCTATGCAGGCCCTTTGGAATCCCCATCAAGTTTTCAGAATACTTGTATTTGGAGTGATACCTGTCACCTTGCAGGCACGCCACGTTTTGCAAGCTTTGTTGTTCGTGAGTGTTTTTGGATGTTGGATTCCCCACACCAGAGTTGCTCATGTGACCCATTTGGCGGGTTTATTGTATGGCATGGTGTACCATCGGTTCCTCATGGCAATGACTTCAGTTGATCCACAGAAAGGATCACTCTCTTGGGGACGGTACGACTACTATTGAGATGTGGACCAGACAACAATATGCATTCACTACTTCATTGATGTTACTTGCTGCTACGGACTATTTCCGCGGAAGTACTTAGTCGCACCTGTATTCCAAGCCAGACCAGTTCCAGTCACAAACATTGGACTCACACATCTCGGGGTAATGTTCTTCGCAAGCAGTGTTTCCGACAGAACCGTCAGTTCCAATGATGGCAGGCAACGAGTTGTACAATCCGTTAATGCGAGATTGGTAGCTGTACGAAGCATCATTCTCGTCCATGAAGTGGGCAAAGACGTTCCAGTCCTCGACATCAACCGAAAAGTCAGTCTCATGCCCGTAGCCGGCGTAGAAAACCGTGGTGTCATCTTCACCGACCAAGATGTAATATCCGTAGTGGGCGGCATTCGTACCGAGATTGGGCAAGTATGGAACAAGATCAAATCCGATGCCGGTGCCGAAAGTCTCATCCAACCAGTTGACATATCGGTAGAAGCGAGAGTTGTCGAGGAGCGGGCAGTCGGCGTCAATGGCAACGGGTTGTCCAAAGGTCACGACAATAGGGTTGAGGCTGTACGCGGCAACAGCGGCAACATTGGCATTGGCACCACCTTGGGAATGTCCAGTGAGCACCAAGCAATCATCAGGGTCGGTACACTCAGCCATGCAATCATGAAGATCCTCAATGGCATCTTCGTAGGGAGTGGTGGTCAAGAATTCAGCAAACCCGATCCTGGATTCACAGAACTCGCCAGTGGAGGAATCGTTGTCCCTGTATACATCAATGTCACCAAGGTCAAAGTTCTGGAGCCAGTCCGAAACAGTAAGAGTGGTTCCACGGAAAGCCACATAGCAACGTCCACCCTGCTGGGCAAGAATGACTTGATCAGGTTCATCGGTGTAGAACTTGATGAAGTCGTATTCGGGATGAGCATAGGTGGATGCTCCAGTGGCATAGTCCGAGGCGTCTTCGTAGGCCAAGGCAGACAAGTCGGCGGCAATGGCAGAGACGCCGAGGATGTGTTCATCGAGAACGAGGTCAGGCCAGCTGGAACCCTTGACAGACGAGAAAGCAAAAGAAGAAGATACGGCCAAGATGGCGATGGCGTTGTTGAAGCACTTCATGATCATGGTTGGAATAGTTCGGTATCGAAGTTTGGCTGGTGGCTGGTTCGAATGCTGGTCAGAGTACAGCGTTTAGATTTTGTGAGAACAAATTCAGAGCTCATTTTTTGGTGGATCCTTGGATGATCGAAGGATCTTGACATCCCTCGTTTGGAAAGGATATCATTGCTTTCAATGATGCTGTTAGTTTTGATGGCAGTCTCAATGGATCTTCTTTAGATTCTACCCGGTGAGAATTAGTGGCTTGCCAAGGAGGATTGCGATAGTCTATTTGTCAGTCGCGATTGTTGTCAACAGTCTAGACTGGGTCTTGTCGTATTGAGTTCCATGGATTCAAATGATCGATGTTGATGAAGGAGGGGTGCCTCCATTCCGTGACGCGTCCAGGCATCGGTTAAGCCCTGAGGGTTCTTGCGCTCAATTGTGCATGTGATGATTTCTGTTTCAGCGCCAAAGGACCGTGCCTAGATTGAATTCTACGGCCCTTTGATATTTCTCAGTTTTATCTACAGACTTGGTTCTTAAATAGATGGACTGTTAGACGTGTCAACCAAAATGAGCAGTGATGATCTACTACAGAAAGTACCTACAAATAAGAGTTCAAGCTTGGACCGTTGCCATGTTTGATTGGGACTGGATACGCATCGTCAGTGATGCCTGTTTCATGGACTGGCCTCGCCTCTAGCCTAACACAACGGAAACGAGATTGCTTTTGAATGTTCGTTGCAGTGACACTAGGTTCCAGAGTGCTCCAGTCGTTGATGGTTCCCGTAGGACTCGTCTGGCCGGAGACCGCCAAATCAAGGGCTGGCGACACCCTCCATCAACCGTCTTCATTTCTCTTCCTTGTTGTTGCAACTGTTGGTAAAAGAAACCTTCAGTAGGTGATAAGGTTCTTCCAAGACAAGGTGCTCTCCGGAACGTTAAAGTGCAAAGGCGAATTTTGAATCCCGAAAGATCAATCAAAGGGCTTTCCATTGGAGTTCGAGCAAGAAGTGTATGAATTTACAATCACGTACCAAAATTGACACAATACTGTTGATCATGGTGATAATTCAGGTTGCAAGGCGATCATTGGCATTTCAAATATCTTCCACCTTTTTTCGGCCAGCTCGACTAGCTGCTACCCATTTGGTCAACCCAACCTTTGTGGGGTACAAATCTCCAAATGCCCTTCCTCAAATGCGGCTGTTCCACCGATCCAACGACGACGACTGGGAGGAAGAACAAGAAGAGAGTTACAAACGACAAGTAGTGCAGTGGTATCCTGGACATATTGCAAAAGCAGAGAGGCAGCTTGCAGAAACCTTGCGAGCCGTCGATGTTGTGGTTGAGGTCCGAGATGCTCGAGCTTGCAAAGCAACCGCTCACCCTCGAGTGGGAGAATGGTGTGCTGGTCGACCCCGGATTGTAGTTTTGACGCACTTGGACATGATTCCTCCTAGAGCCGTGAATGCCTGGAAACGAGCGTATGACAAATTTGGAGCGGAACGCTGGGATGAAGCACCCATCAATTCTCAAGTTTCCAATCAGGCATCCATGGCCCGCGAAGAGCGCTTGCAATATGTTACTCCAGAACTGGTACAACCTATGATTTTGAGAGGAGGAAAGTCTGTGACTCCCGTGGAGGAGGTGCTCTTTATGAACGCCAAAGAGAGCCGAGGAATTCACGTTTTGCACAATGCAATCTACAAAGCAGGGGCCCATGTACAAGCCCGTCGGGACCAAAGAGGTCTGAAGGCCCGTCCTCTTCGTGTGGGTATCATTGGGTATCCTAACGTTGGGAAGGTGAGAAAAGAGTTTCAGGTTTGCTACAGCTTTTTTATCGTCCCTAACAACTTTGTTTGTCACTACTGTTGCAGTCGGCACTAATCAACCGCATCTTGGGTAGAAAACGGGCACGAACAGCAAACACCCCTGGTGTCACGCGAAGCCTTCAATGGATGAGAGTTCGCACGGCTGATACCCAAAAAGAAAAAGGCAAAGAATTTGAGTTATTGGATAGCCCTGGTATCATTCCAGCCAAAATCGTGGATCAGTCTGACGCCCTCTTACTTGCCGCCTGCAACTGTATTGGAGACGCGGCATACGACAATCAAGGTGTGGCAGCCTATCTTTGTGAATGGCTCAAAACCATTCACTTGATGGACCGAGAGCGGGACACGGCACCCGAGTGGAGAGCCAAATGCAAGACACGATACCGAATGGATCCTATGGAGCGGAGCGAGACTGGGGAGTATCTGACTGGCGAAGAAATTTTGCACAAAATAGCCATCAACACATGTCGTGGAAACGCTGAAGATGCTTCTCGGAAGGTCCTCCAAGACTTTCGAACGGGCCGCATGGGGAAAATTGCTTTGCAACTAGCGCCTGAAAAGGAGGAAGATCAGGGACACTTGGAGCTGGGATTCGGGGATGATGCGGAACGACAGCGACGTTCTGAGCAAAGGGCTCGTGAGAGAGCAGAAGCCGAAGCCAAACGAACACAAGAAGCCAGAGAGACAGCCAAGAAGCGCGGGGTTGCCATTCCAGAACAAAACGAAATCCCAAGAGATGGATCCATTGGAAAAGGAATGTTTGATGGATGGTAATTTTGGAACGATTTTGTTTGTACACCCAATGAGATCAATCATAGTTGTTGTAGAGATAGTAGCAGAGCCAGAAGGCAAACCCAAGAAATGCAAATACCAGACATAGAATGCACAAATCTAGCCCGTAACAGAGACAACAGCGCCAAGAGTACTGGGGCCTATTAGGATCACGATCAGGAAGCACCAGTAGATGCTCGCCTCTTCCATGATGGTATCTATAACCTGGTGGGTCTAGGTACGCGGATGTGGGCAAAGTCGTTGTCATGGTGAAATATTTCTTGGATTCTGGTTGTGTGGCATTGGTTTGTCACAACACGAGCTTTTCACCGAGAGCTCGTGGATTTCGTTTGGCATGACTGGAAACAAATTATTGTCGAATTCCCAAACGGCAATGAGTTTCGTTCTATACGAGTTCCGTGCAGTAGAAGGGTCCAAGCTCCTTTCGATCAGCATTGCAGACAGGAGTTGACAGATCAGAGTTGCGCTGTTGAAATGATGGTACAAAACAAGTCGATAGCGATGGTTAGATTGTTGTGCCTCATCACAATTTATCTGTCTGTCCCTGCCTTTTGCGCCATGAATTCGCGTTCTTACTCAAGTGTCAAAAGCACGGTCATTGACACCACAAGCAATCCATTTGTCCAACAGAGGTTACGGTCGATAACCTCATCGTCTCTTTCCAATTGGAAGATCAAGTCTAACCTTTTGGGCCTTCGAGGGGGTCATGACGGCAAAGTTCCAATCTGGTCGGCTGCGCACAAGCACCAACACATCTCCAAAGATCCACAGTTGCAGGTGGATCGACTACGACTTGAGCTGAAAGAGTTGATTCAACAAGTGTCCCATGTTCATCAAGTACTGGAGCACCAGATGCATACAGCGTCACAAACCAACGTTACTATTGATTTTCCCAAACAAATTTTGTATCAAAGCAAGGCCATTGAAGCAATCCTTCAGCAGTACCTTCATACTCTGACTTTCAATGAAACGAATACCTCGCGAACATCGTCCTTTCCCTTTGTTCCTTCCAGTACTCCTTCATTGGATTTGGGTGCAAATGCTGATTCTAATCCATGGGAAACATCCGCTCAACATTCTCCATTTCGTCCTCAGGTCATTGCGCCCCTTGAATTGTCTAGCCCAACACCAGTTTCCTTGTCGTATTGTCCATCCTGCCACATGCCTTCTATTGTTACCAAGATCCGACATCGGTACACGCTTCCTGTATTTTGGCTGGTGCTGTTGGCTTGCTTGTGTCGGAGAGGAGACTTGAGAATTGTAGGAGCCATTTTTCTCTGTGCACACTTGACTCGCCGAACCAACCACTATTGTCCTCATTGCAAACATTTGGTGGGTCATGTTAGATCTTTTTCAATGTAACATCGCACAAACATTGACTGTGCAAAAAAGGGATCCTTTGCAGCATTATCTCGAACCGTCAACTTCCTGGAAGTATATCATAGATCCTTATTAGGAACAGTGGGTTCATATATACATATAATGACTGAATCTCAGCCACCCTTCATCCACAACCACAACAGCCAAACACATCATAACACCTGCCTTGTGTTGCAGTCTTCCGACCTCCTCCAACCACAAGTGAGCATCACCACAATGGATGTAGAAGACGACAAACGAGAAGAATATTTGAATCTGATTACATTTCTGGAACGTCGTTTGCCCGAATTGGGATTGGACGCAGAAACCTATGGAAACTACATTCTGGGTGCCGCCTCGGAAGAGGAGACCTCTGATGAATGGTCCGAGCTCATGGAACTCCTTGCAGCGTCCACGGAACTCGAAGATCTAGCTGACGATGTTTGGGAAACTTTGTCCAAGGACATTCAATCTCAACTCAAACTGGATCAAGATCGACGACGAGAAAAGGAAGAGGCGTTGCACAAGCAAAGTATTGTTGAAATGGAAGCTCAGTTGGCAAAGGCCAAACTGGAGAAGAAGGAGGAAACAGCGAGTCAACAGAAGCCTGCGATGGACAGTGCTGCAAAGAAAGCACTGTTGAGTCGGTTTGCCTACGAAGAAGATGGCGAAGAGGCTGGAGGTGGCGGAGCCGAGGGCGAAGCAGTGATGTCCAACCGACAACACGCAGCTCAGACAAATTTAGATGCTGCCAGGCAAAATCGCTCTCAAAAGGTTCAAACAAAGAAGGAGGAGCAACAAAAGACTAAGGAGCAAAGACAAAGTAAGGAGCAGCAAAAGGAGGAGCGACGAAAACGTGCTCAAAAGGGTGAACGCAAGCGCTAGGTAGGATGGACGTTGTAATGGAATGAAATGAAAATACAGGTATCACTACAACGTATTCTATGATACTCAAACTGTTGCTTTATTCGTCATCATCATCATCATCGTCGTCGTCGTCATCATCATCGTCATCAAATGGAGTGCACTTTTCGACTTCCTTCTTGATACGAGCCTTGCGCTCAGCGTCCTCGTCGTAGTATGTTTGGGACTTGATCTTGAATCCAGAGTCACCGTCGTGCTCGGGATCTGCAGTCCATCCGTGCATGTTCCAGGGCTCAGCGAACTTTCCTCCAGATGGAGTGTTTCCACCAAACTCCACAGGGGAATCATCACGCATGACAATTCCAGCATTTGTTTTGGGATCCATGGTAACCTGGCAAGTGGAAGATAGAAGGTGAGTTTGACAAGCTACCTGGGAGAAACGACAGTCCGCATCACATCAGCAGTTTCTTACATTGACATGGTACCAGTGGTTGATGGCAATTCCTCGTGCATTCCAGTATGGTTCCATGCGCTCGGGTTGCACATTGAAATCGGAGTTTAGGGCCTTGGAGGTAAGGTCAAGTTTGACATGTTCACCACGCTTTAGCTTCTCTTGAATCTCTTTGGGCAACTCAATGGTCTTGTAAAACTGAGTCCAAGCCCATTGTCGGTTCCATTTTTGCTTGATGGGCTTGTAAAGTTCAGCTGCAGTCCAGTTCTCTCCACCGTCGATAGAAACATCAACGCGTTGGATCCCCTTACCACCTCCAGACCATGCAACACCCTTGATAGTGATAGAAGTACAGTTCTTTCCTCCCAACAATGTGTTTTGAGGTGGGTTGCAAATGATGGACTGGACGGGCATCAATTGAGAGATGGGAGCTTGGTCCAGACGCTCTGGGGGCCAATGGGCCAAGTCCTTAGTGAAAGTAATGTCTGGAGCAAAATGACGGTATGACTTTTGTTGCCAGCACTTGTCCGATTCCTTGTTACTGAGAATAACCTTGTGCACCCACTTGGCTTGACGGCAACCGGCATGACCAGGAAGAATGACACGGACGGGGTAACCGTGATCACGAGGAAGTGGTTCATCATTCATTTCGTAGGCAAAAATGGCATCTCCCAGTCCATCGACAACCTTGTCGATAGGAACGCTTCCACCATAGTGAACGCCGGTCTCGTCGTGGTCGTAAGCCTCAAACTGAATATGCTCTAATCCAGGGATTTCCACCTCACCGAGTGCCATCTCATCAACAGGCAGTCCGCAATGTTTCAAGACATCCCGAATTTTGACTCCACCCCACTTGGCAGTCGAAATAGCTCCAACAACCCAATGAGGAGCAAGGAATTCTCGCTTTTCTTCATAGTGCAAATCCTCTCTCCTGTTTCCAGCACATTGGAGAGTTGTGATGACTTCATGCTTGGGGAATTTAGTCTTCAAATCATCCAAGGTAAACTTGAACTTCTTTGGCAAAATGCCCTTTCCTCGGACAATCAATCGATATTCCTTGGCGGAAACGTTTGGCACTGGCAAGTGGTTGCGAACATAAAAAAGTTCGTTGGGAGTAATGTAATCACGGGTCAACAAATCAATGCGAGGTTCTCCATTAAATGGTTTTTGAGTACATGGGAGCAAATTGGGATCACGGGCTGGATCATCCTCGTAGGCGTCCCCGAACTGGAATGAATGACTGGCGGCTTCAGCCTCCTCTTTGGTAGCCAAAGTTCCGACCCGGTAAAGTTCCATCCAGTCCAACACATGCCCACGCAAGTGCTGACGGTAAACTTCCCAGTATGGTTCCAAGTCTTGTCCTGCAGCCATCAAAAGACGCTGTCGAATTTTTAAAAGAATGATACAAGGTTAGAAGAACATAAAAAATAGAGAATAGAGACGTATGGCAATTCTGACTTACTGGAGCACCACCGGGATGTCCTTCGTAGAAAGACGTCAAATCGTAGACACCACCTCGGAAAGTGTACCAAAGGCTGGATTCATCACAATGTTCGGCGACTTCCTCTCGGGTGAACAATGGGAGGTCAGGCCGAGCAGGAGGTTGATTCACCTCTGGAGCCTTCGTTAGAGTGGTAGGGGTTTCATTTGACGGAATCATTTCAGGAGGTTGAGGGTAATGGGGTGCTCGTTCTGTCATAGAGATAGTCGCTGCGGTAGCGACACCCAAGGCCATTCCAAGGGCACCTTCATACCAATTTCCTTGGCGGCTTTGATGGGATTTTTGTTGGTTATGGGCTTGCGTTGCAAGGCTTCGAAGAGCTGTGCGCCTCATCGAAGGCATCACAGTATTGGTCATATGGACGACGCTCTTCATCATTGTGTCTGTCAACAATCCAAAGACTCTAGAACAGTCGAAGTAGTATGTTTTCGTGATAATTTTGATTTTGTGGGGAGACTTCTGTTGTCGAGAGAACGGATTCTCCCTTCTCACGGTGTCACCACCCTTCGCTTTGTCTTGGAAATCCATGTAATTTTCTGCAAGATGTAGCCATGAGAAGGGCGAAATCTCGTGCTTGCGATGGTGTCACGGAGGCAACGTTATATCCAAAACTGCGAGGTTCTCATTGATGGGACAAAATGCCGGAGTTATGGCGTGGCAAAGTCACAAATCGGCGTTATCGCCACAAAAGGGCGTATTGCCAAAGTCCGCAGAAAGATACCCTTCAACCTTCGACAAGGAACGAGATTCGTTCCCATGGAAAGTGCAACAACTGATTCAAAGACCATGCTACAGGTGGTGGCTTGTACAAGCGTCAAGACCTACGAGGGAGAGCATAGCGTTTGTTCACACAGAATGCAATTGATTTCCCAAATACCTCACTATTCTAGTACGCTGCAAGCAACTGCATACAAATCATTATTACTACTATGAAAATCCTACCGGGACCTGACATGTCCGACATTCATGAGATGATGATCATGATCCCATTCGTTCGACCACCAAATAATGTTACTTGACCAAAGCTTGCTCTTTCTTGGCAAGGCTCATGCTTCGCTCGCGACAGTTGTCCAAAACACGATTGTATTCGGCCATGATCCTTCCTTTCAAAAACCATCCACTAGAACGATGAGGGAAATCTTCTCCATAGTGCGATGCTGCCCTTGCCTTTTGATCTTGCATGGCTTTGACAATGAGGGGATGACGACAGAGGGCATCCGCATTGGCACTGGGTTCATGAGGTGACAAGTGCGTTCCAATGATCTTGAGATTTTCGAGGGTTTCGTAACGCTTGGCATATGTTGTCCCGGCTGCAATGGCGGGGACAATGGTAAAGAATTTCAACCCACAGCGGAACGAAGGATGGTAGCGCCCGAACATGCGAGCTGGGAAACCCAAAACCAGAAAGGTTGCTCCACCGACGAGCAATCCATATCCAACGCTGGCTGGGATCAATTGGTTGCCACCTTGGAAAATCCTTTCATCTGCAAAGTTCCTTTTTGCAATCACATCGGCAACTCTCTCGGCCTCCTTCATTTGACGACAGTGCTTTCTGAAACCACATCCTCCATGATTGTACTCATAGTGATGGTCGTATGGAGGTGGTGCCCCAGCATAGGGTGCTGGTGCTCCGCCTTCATTGTTGCTGGAGATGCCAGTGTTAGCGACTTCATAGGATGTAGCCAATGCTACTTGATTTTGGTTGTTGGAATGAGAATGACCCCACCATCCACCACGATGGTGATGTTCATGTCGAGATGTTGGAGGTGGACTTCCGCTTTGTTCTTGGAGAGCAACTTGTTCTGTGGAATTCTGGTTATTGCTCTGCTCGCTACTAGTACTACCACGTCGTCGGCTGAATGGACAATACCTTTCAGCAGATTCGACTGGTTTCTCATCATAAGAAGTAGTAGTGTTCAGAGTCATCTTGGTTTGGTTGTTGGCTGTTTGGTTGTTGTGGTTGAATTGGATTGTTCTTATTTTGTGAGCTGATGAATCTCGTCGGTGGCAAAAAGGATGAGATAGTTTTCAAAATCTTTCTGACGTTTCAGACGCGCCACGAAGCGCAACTATCTGCACGTTTGATACAGTCGAGTGTTCAGAACAGCTCGACACGATCCAACTTTCTCCTCTCAAGTCCCATTTGACCCAGCGGACTCAAGCTTTGGGGACCTATTCTCTTGTTCGGCATGGAGAGAAGTAGGACTTGTACGAAATTCCACACTGCGCCATGGAAACTGGAGGGAAAAGATACGGCCCTCGTCTTTTGGAGCCCACGATTTGAATAGGAAGGATACTCAGAGTTTGCAAAATCCGAAGATACAGATAGAAGTTGTGTCGTTCTCTATTCACATTAACTCCAATACACGTCTGAAACACCCAACTCTCCCAGGACTTGCTTCTTTGCTGGTTAGGTACAATACGAGTATTGAGGTAGCTCGCATGAGCCAAGCTTGACAGATATGCATTTGGCTGGAGCACATCTTTCACATGTAGTAGTACCTTTTACAGGGAACCTCGTGTGGTTGGTAGAGCTTGTGGTTTCTGGAAGGAAGAAGACAAGGAGGAAAGAATGGGGATCCCCTGTGATCGTTGTTCTTCCGCTGTAGAGTCTTCTTGTTTCTCCCGCATGGAGAAACCTGGTTGAAGTCGTTCCGCTTGTGCTAGCAATTTCTTTTCCCGAACAGCGAGTGCCTTGACCAGCTGCCTCATTTTGTTCTTTTCCGCTTCAATGGCTTTCATGGAAAGTGCCTTTTCTTGCTTCATTGCAACTGCGTGCTCGGCTTGAAGTCGTTGTGTCACCTCATTCACTCTTTCTTCGACTTGCAACAAGGCTTCTTGGCGTGCTGCCTCGGTTGCCTGTGCGACACGTTCTTCCACAAGAGCTTCCAGCTGTGCTTTCTGTAGAGATTCCGTCGTTTGAATCCGTTCTTTCAAAGCCTCAATTTGTTGTTGATAATTCTCTTTCAACTCTTTGGTTAAATCTTGTTGTTGCTTTAGCTTTTCTTGCAACTGTTCAATGCGTGATGCTCCATCTGTCAGTAGTTCTTGCAGTTCTGCCTTCATTTCCTCTAGCTGCTGAATTTGCGATTGCATGGTTTGAATGCGCTGTTGATAGGCACGGGCCTCGGTTTCCATCGTTTTTCGTTTGACAAGGGGATGAGGCAAACGATCCTTGTGTTGCTCTCGTAAACGATTGAGTTCATTGTGTGCCACACGCAGTTGTTGTTCCAAATGAATCAATTGATCTTCCAAGGTAGACCGATAGGATGGTTGCAACTTTTGAAACCATTGGCGCCATCCCGAATTGGAAGGACTTTCTCCCCCACGCACCGACAGCAGGACAGCCGCAACGTCTCGATGGTGGTGTGATGCAGCATGTGCATTGTCATAACGGTCACTAAACACTACCACCTTTGTGGCATCTGCAGAAACCAAACCACTTTGCAAGATCAGCCACGAGGCAGTCACAATCCCTGATACTTTCATTGTTGTTTAGCTCAAATTACCAAGGAGAACAACACGCACAACAATAACCAGATAACAGCGGTACGTTTACTACAGCTGTTGGGCCGGAGAGTGTTTTAGTTGCTTTTTGTTGCGGCGAGCTCGGATTTCAAACGAACGAGCTCTGAATTCCAATGGTGGCTTACCACGTGGCACTACTACGAGCACTACTGGGCCGTGAGCCGGCTCTCCATACCCGTCCTAACGTCTGATTTGAGTTTCCTTGTTTTGGGTTTAGTCAACAACATCAAGAAAACAACGACAACAACACCACCAAGCATTGGGTGTTGTTGTTCGTACTTCAACACCAACAGAAGGATGGTCGTTGTTCCAACCATCCCAACCAAGATTTCCATGACAGTGTCTCGCTTCAAAGCTCCTCTTTCATTCCTTTTATTGGTCGTAGTATCAACCTACTTACTTTTCCGGGCACAAACGATCCATGTCCAGGATTCCAAGAACACTCCTCCCGATCGTGGAGCTTCCAGCCAGCATGATGTTTCCCGTGTCCACCGGTCGTTGCAACAAGAGGAGGACGCGTTCGCTCCTCGGACAGCCACGGCGCTTTTAGGAATATTTTCTTCCAATGATATACAAGGCCAAGCGCAACGACAGTACTATCGAAACATGTTTCGAGAAATGGCAGAAAATCGTGTTTGCTCGTTGGGAGCCTGGAACGACCAGTGTATTTGGACGTATACGTTTCTGGTCGGCAAAGATACCAGCAACACACGGACGGCTGCTTCTGAGGAGAAAGATTTGGATGTGACAGAGTTGAATTGCGTGTACGTGTTATCCTGTTCTTGGCTTTCTGTTCCGAGGAAATAGTATCGTCTCACCGTTTTCGTTCCTGCTTGTTCTTTCTGCTGCAGGGATCAAGAGGGTTTGAAAAAGGCTCTGGCTGCCATACGCTTTGTTTCCAAAACAATGCAAGAGAAGCCATCCATAGACTACTATATCAAAGTTGGAGCAGATACGCTACTTCAGATGGATAAATTCTTCCAGTTTGTCGAAAGTCATTTATGGCCGGCTCCATTTCACAAGGGCATCTTTGGTGGAGCACTCCGGGACAAGGCTATGTGGGATCCCAAGAGTCATCGGGAAACATTGGGGGCTATGAGTAGTGAAACGCAGGAAATGCGCTTGACGCCTGTCAGTGAGACAGATCTACCTCGGATAGAGGGTTTTTGGGGAAATGAATATGAAGGCGTGCATCTCTACATGTCCAGTCAACTCTATTTTATGGGCCCTGATTTGGTACAGTTCATTCTAGAAGAAGCTCCCTTGTCCAAAGAACGAATAGGGCCTGGTGGATACTTGGAGCATTTGGAGGGGCACGATATTTCCGCTATGATCTTTCATCATCCTACACCTGTACAAATCGTCGCTGTTCCCAAGTCACAACAGTTCTGGAAAATCCGGGATACCAATGTTGGATCCTGGCAGGAGTTGGTACAACGGATGCAACAACGAACGTGAAAGAACAAATTCTGCAATACAGCTTCTGCAATAACCCAAGTTGTAGTATCGCAAAGGAGAAGGTACTTTTCCGCCTAATGGCGATCTCTTGCATGTGGGATAAATCCTTGGGCGTCCAAAGAATAGGATGGCTGGAGCGACACAGGTCTTTGTAGAAACAGTGTAGTAGTTTGGAGCATGTTTTTTGTGGCAGTAATAGAGCTTGTATTTCCTGCAATGTTGCACAACTGGTTTTTATGGGGCCCCAGGATGTATTTGGCCCTTGCCTGCGCCAGGTGATCGTGATGGGATATCAAGCATCATGGTGGGGTCAGGTCTTTCAAGCATCATCTAGCAATCATTCCGCTAGTACAACCTCTTGGCTTGCATCGCTTCAATGCTCGATTTCTACAACAACACCATGATGCTTGGTAAGGGGGGACTACGTTTTTGTGGCTATAAGTCAGAACACGTTTTGCTTTACTAGAACTTTTTCCAAAATCTTCGCTATTCACAGTATCTAGGTGTTTTCTCTGTACAGCCATTATGCAGCAGGTGCGGTGCTTGGGTCCCGGAGGATGAGGCGGGTGACATTGCCCCAAAAGCCCTCGAGTGAGGTTTTCATTTCATGACAATGAACATTTACCAATCCTTCATAGCGGATCTCTCGCAGTCCGGTCATGGCGACTAGTAGCCGCCCTAGGAACTTTTGTGAGTCCACTGGCTTGTCCAAAATCAAAAAGATCATACCCATGTTGTTCAAAATTGCCATGACCGGAAGCAAGCTGGTGCACGCTTCCCGAACTGCGTCCTGGAGTTGGAGGGCATAGGCGCTTTGGTAGTACTTGATGGCCTTCTTGAGTCGAAGCTCACATTGTTGGTCAAGGCCACTGAGGTGGTTGGACAACCCTAGGTTGTACAAGGCTACCAATGCGACCGAAGACAAGACAACAAACAAAGACCTGCTGTTATGGAAAGCGTTGTCAATGCGGTCTATTTGCAGCGGACCTTCGAAGACAAACTTGGAGGAACAGTCACCAGCACTAGCTGACGGTGAGGACGTTGCTGCGGGAGGAGTGTACAAGAAAGTCATGGCCACTCGTGGTGTAGAGTATCCTCTACATGGGCACGAATCAAGGTCGGTGAGCACAGAAGCGTGCTGGCTCTGGCTAAGCAGGCGTTGCGTAGCTTCTAGAGTTTGTTGGAAGTATCCAATTGCTTCTTCGTACTGTTGATTTCGGAGTCTGCCTGCTCCTGTGTTGATTAGCGCAACTAGTTGCTGAGTTGTCTGATGGAAAGCTTGGTTGTCCATGGTTTGGAGTGGAAAATACAAAGCGTGTCGAAGGTTTCTTCTTGGCGCTTCCCAGTTTGTGAGAAGATTTACGAGGGTATCCGTCAACCCAGTGAAGCGGTTGTTGTTGGGCGCTTCCAATTATCGCGACCACGAAGGGGAAATCTAAAAGCTCGTTCGCCAATTTTAAGCCCGCATTCCCTACCGCAATAAACCCTCTTGATACAATGGGGCAGAATATTCCTCCCAGATAGGTTGAATAGGCCCGTGCTCTTCTTCTCTACGTGAGACTTGGATTGAACGTCAAGGGGGCAATCCGCACGTGTCAGCCAACCAGTGAGGATTTTATCAACATTCGTTTTCGACATGAAAGGTATTCTACTCATACGAGCGTTGGTACATTGTAACAAGCAAGATTTGCGAGCTGTTGCGAGTTTGACACCATGTCGCTTCGCAACCAAGATTACGCATACCTTCGGTGGGGCCGGTCTATACTTTTCGACAAACTTTAAATGGCACCATTGGACCCCACTAAGAATGTGAGAATTGTCTGAGAGAAGAGGTGGTTGACGTTCGACTGGCTCAGTTACACAATTGTACATGCTGTTGGAAAGTGATGTCGGCCCCGTCGACCAATGCGCCAACTTTCCACAAGCCCGTGTTGAAATTGGAATGGATCTCAGGACGCTACTAATAGTAAACTGTATATATTGAGGCAGCTTTTCCTTCCATGCCACCATGTGAAAAAAAATATTGGTAGAACCCTATTTAGATGGCTGCCATGCAAGATGTCACCATCATCCAGAAAAACGGGAACCAAAAGAATTCTGAGTACTTCGGCGCTGATACCGTTCCCAATCAAAACGCGTCGTCTTTTCCAGTTTTTGGATGATCGATGGTACTTCTACTCGTAGAAGATAACAAAGGTCAGCATTCCAACAGAATTACGTACTATATATCTATATGTACTAGTAGTATATAGTAAATGTGGCTCCGGACTCTGCTAGGGATTCGCCCCACTCCATCAGGAGGACGACGGACGGAAGTTGCCAAAACTCAACCACGTGAAGATTTCGAATCTTTTATGTTTAGTACTTGGTTGCTTGCCATGGTACAGAGCCACAGAAACGCGGTTATCCACACAAAATAGTTGTATTGTCACCGATAGTGACGACAGTTGGTTTGTAGTATTGATTTGTTGTTCTTGCAAATACTAGCTGGCATTGGTGGCTCGGCTGGTTTGGAGAAGGACCTCTCTTTTAGTGTAAGATAATGTATTGTGGGGGTGGGTTTCTTCTTTTACGAAAAGTAAAGTTGTGCTAATACTAGTGGAAGAGATACTTTGAATAAGGTAGTTACTACATTACGGTACTTCTTGTCGTAGTCATCATTGAAGATCCAAGGCTTTCTACATTGGTGAACATTCCTTGGCACAAAGAGGTAGTGAGAGTTCGGGTGTTCATGGTCCTAGCAATAAATAGCATCCGTACGAGGACTACTGGACTACAAACTATACTACTGCAAATGAAAGAGGCACCCAACAGATATTCCTCGCAACAAGAACCACATGGAGAATGGGAAGCCTACACCGACAACATCCAATCTATCCTACAACGTTGTCACAAACCATCTACCGGGAGCAAGCGCGACAAAATATTTCAGACCAAGGAAACGACTAGAAGGTCAAAAGTAGCTAACTATCTAACCCCCGAGACAACGAGAGGGAGTGGGTCCCCAGAAAGAGACAAACGCGGCTCTCACCGAGAACACGGGACAACGAAAACTCCCTCCTCTGCATAGAATAGCGCTCAATCTAGTGCTTATTCGTCATCGTCGTCATCATCATCATCATCCTAGATTCGATGGAAGGAAACGACAAAGGACAAAGGTTTAGAAACAAGAATGCGTGAAACGAATAAACGATACACAAAAAGGCAATCACACAAAACTTACATCATCGTCGTCCTCTCCGGGGGTGGTGGAGACCTCAGCAAAGTACTCCCACCTCTCTTGAAGAGTCAACTTCTTGAAGTCAACCTTCTTCTTCTTGGGCTTGGGGGCTTCTTCCTCCTCCTCTTCTTCCTCTTCGGAAGCCTCGACGGCCTCGATGGCATCGTTGATAGCCTCCTCGACGTCCTCAACGGTGACCTCTTCCTCTTCCTCCTCTTCTTCTTCCTCCTTCTCGGGTTCCTTGGCAGGCTTGAGGGCCTCCTTGGCTGCTAGGCGTTGGGCGCGCTCAGCCTCAACTCGGTTGACCACGGCATCAGGGTCCCAGTAAAGGCCGACAGATTGCTTGATGTCCGCCGTGACGGCGTCCCAGATGAACCAAGTTCCTCCGACGACGGCAGGGAAGGCCCAGACGGCACTGGCAGGAAGAGTAGCGAAAGCTCCAGCAGCAGAGGTGAAGCGCTTGCTGGTAGCAGCGAAGATACGAGCGTAAATGGACATGGTTGTTGTCTAAACTACAGTAGTAATCGACGGCGACTTGGATGTACTCGAGTTGGTGAAACAGACCAGCAGCGAGCAGCGAGGTGGAGCCATGGCCAGATCCTTCACCTGCTGCGGTCTTCGCATTTGGCAAATCTTTCGTATCCCTACCGGGATACGTACACTTGTACGTGTAACGCCCTGCCCGCCAGCCAATCTTCAACCCGCCGATCCGAAGCGAGGTGTCGTCCCTCGTGTCGTACCGTCGTACCGTCGTACCTCTTGGATGGTCATGTCAGTCAGGCGATGGTCTCGTGCGTCCTTCGTGCGGGAAGGAGGAGCACAGGGTCCACGAACACGAAAACACGAAAATACCAACTTTCTCAAAAGTTGTTGTGTGGTGCTCCTCCACCTCTTGTTCCACAACCACCATGGCATGAAGTACTCATTCTATGCCGCATTTGAATCGGCCTACGAATGAAAAAATATGAAGTAGGTCCACAGGCAGTGCCTTGATCAGAGTTCCCCCATTCCTGGTGAGTTTCTACAAGTACCGGTCTATGCGTTCTGTCAGTCCCCATTGCCCGTCGGGTGCTGGCTACCATTCTATTCGAGTATCTGTCTATACGCACAACATACACACAGAGAGAGTTTCAAGGAAGAATTTTTGCAAATTTATACCATCTTTCGACTGAGTGGGGCTTCACAGGCCCTGTGAAAGATTCATTTTGTTCCAACATGTTCTGAGAAACCATAGGATTCGTGTTCATGTGCTGTGTTGGACAATGCTTGGATGGATGGTTGTTGGATGGAATACAAGTATTGCAATAATTGATTGTGCCAGATTCTCATGTTTTTTTCTTCTTTCACAGTATCCAAATTGGCAAACATGCTTCGATTCTACGAATAGTGTCCCAGGCACGCATGCACCAGTTTTGGTTCCATTTCACAACGAACGATCGTTTGGAAAAGCCGGGATTTTATCAGCCGACAGGCTGTGTTTGAACTTGGAATGCATGAGTTGATTTGTTGAGGGACGTCCATTGTGTGGAAACCTTGGAAAGAGATTCCCCAAACATTCTATTCGTAGCTCTTTTACTGGTACTAGCAGCTCGATTAGTGTTTTTTGTATTTCCTTGTTTCGTGCAAGGGTTGGGTCAATGTTGCATGACGCCCTTCCCAAAGTGTAGAACCGGTACGTAGGAAAATCACACTGGGTTGTCGCCGTTAAACTCTTCAGAGAAGTACTGCACGGTGGAACCATTTCGATTTTTGAGGAGAGCCTCAACGACGAGTGAAGCGTCCCCAATGGAAGATCTACCGTCGTGGAGTGAGTAATGTATTTCGTTCGCAAATACGCAGGAATGTCCTAGTTTCAAATGCCGTTGAACTCGAGAGAAGTACCGGACGGTGGAACAACCATTTCAGATTTTGAGGAGAGTCTCAGCCACTCGGATTTTCACTGATGAAACATTCCTCCTGGAATGAGTGAATTTCCGACGCAAAACCTTACTACCTTGGGTTCTAGTGGGGGGGGGGGGGGGGGGGGGGGGTTGTGAGCGGCTTGGTAGTACCGGACGCTACCCCGAACGTGCCTGATCGTGGTGAGTGTACCCACTCAAGGGACTGCGCGATATGCCCTTGATGGCAGTTTCGTATAGCGGTATCTTTTACGTGGAGTTCTGGTCCGAAGAGTGAAGGGGTGCCAAGAAGAAGAGCCCAAACAACAATACCATAATGTATTCCGTTGTCTGTGTAGTGGTGGACATCCTAAGACAGAGATGAACACCAAGAATGTCTTCGGCAACACTAAGCAGCCCGTGTCAACTCATTCAATGGATAGGTGGTTTCGTCTCTCCTGTAGCGTTGCCTTAAGCGGAAAGGGACTCTCACCCGTGCCATCTCATTGTATCTTGTTCCTTTTTGATTATTACACCTACAGATTATCACCTCGACGATCTGACACCCGTTCACCGTGTTCTTAGGCCAAGCCAACCGTTCTCGAGTTGCGCTGAAGCACCATAGTGCGGCAAAGTTTGGGTCATAGCGGCTACACTATGTGCAAAACCGGGACAAATATTTCAGACAGTGTAGCACTTGGCTTCTGTATAGCGTTCCGCCATACCACGGAGGCCGCTATTGCTTTGAACTACCGGTACTCGAGAGAGTGCAACCCATAGTAAAATTTCGCAACTACCAACGTACTTCAAACTACCTTAGTACTACCTAGTGCTAGTACCACTACTACGAACAGCAACAGCAACAGCAACAGCAACAGCAACAACACCATGTGCGATGACATTCTTCTCGGCTGGAGGAGATTCTTGTGAGTTCAATGGCGATCTGAAACCCGAAAGGGGCATAGCGTCGCTTCACCAGTAGAAGCTGATAATACCGATAGCAGCATTGGCACTACTACTAAGTACTACAACTAGTAGTAGGCCTCTGCTGCTGAAGTACCATCGCGGTGGGAGGAATGAGAAGAAGGAGATCCTTCCGTCGTCTTTGTCATCGAAAGGCATCCGTCGAGGGCTTGTGTTTGGAGATTCTTTGACCTATATCATCCTAATCTTGAACCATCATCACTAATGGAAACGATGGACTAGTACTAACGTTAGTAGCAATATGGTGATAGCAGAAGTGTGGTCCACACTCGAATATCTTTGCATTTTTTTCGTCGGCACTAACCCTAATAAGAGATGGTACTCGTATGTTTCGATTTTGAGCACCGCATAATTTTATTGCGAGGACAAAACACTCTTCAAAGGAACGTTTGACGCAGCAGCTGCATAGTACTTCAGCCTAATTTTGTCTTTGGGAACGGTTCTAACAATTCGATCCAGGAAGTCCGTGATTTCCGCCAACTTCCACTGCGTTCCCACACAAGCTACTACCTAGTAGGTTAGAGGGCAATTCCTCTCTCTCCTCGTTGGGCCCGAAACACTCCATATTGTATATAGTTACTAGTAGTAGATGGGACACTACTGGGGAACCGAGTATTGGAAGCAGGAAATAGGCCCAGGCGATGAGCTGCGCACATTAGTCTAGTTTAGTCTTAGAATCTTAAATTGGGCAGCGGGTCTAACAATCCGATTTCCCAAAACAACTCAATTTCGCCCGACTCTCCTTCGTGCGTTGTTCTTGCACAGGCTATAACAACTGTTGCTACCAAAACTACCCCACCTTCAATAGCAACCATATTGCTAATCACAGTGGACATTGACGTTGAAATCGAAGAGAATTTTCAGGACCAACCCAAAATAGTACTGCTACCAACAAGCCTTGCCACGGTAGTCTTTCTTAGTACTAGGATAAGGTAATACTAGAACTGTAGTATTTTGATTCCCTGATGTCTGTTTCTTTTTCGCCGATTCTCCTCTCTATACTCTTGCCATGGAGCAACTTCCTGCGACAAAAATGTTGGAAAAGGAAAACAAGCAGGCAGTCAATCAATGCTGTAGTTCTAGTACTAGCGTGGTTGATTACTTGTACAATAACAGGAGCCGTATACTACTACTAGACGACCAGTACTAGGTCAAAGCAGATTTGGTGGTCATTCTTGAAATTTAGCTACAGCAGGGGATGTTACAGGTAGCGTTTCTTGCATCGTACACAAACTTCCGTGCCCCACGCATGAAGCCTTCTTCAAGGAGAGGTGATGTTTATTTCATCAACAAGAAGTGTACGAGCGCCCGTTCTCAGAATAGTGTTGTAGAAAGGTGAATGTTGCTAATGATGGGAGACTTGTAGAGCGCATTCTTGAGGAGAGCCCCTCAGGACATTCACAATCTGGATGCCCATCTGAACAACACGGCTGCCTGCCACAGACAGGTGGCCATTCCATGGTACCAACAGATACAAGAGAACATCCCGCTGGTTTACTCCCCATTTGCTACTTCACTCAGTCTCGGATGGCTCTCTCAAACAATCAAAAGGCGCCTCCGATCTTGTCTTCATCCTTGTTCACAACTCGATAGATTCTGGAGGGGGATAATGAGGCTACGGTGCAAAACACTCAACTTTCGTCGTACTGCTGCGAACTGGTGGGGATATTGAGTATTCTCCAAGTCGTTGTATCCCTCATGATGCTGCTGGTGCTGATACTATGGCTGGTCAGGGGGACAAGTAACCGTTGGGTTTGGGCACACTGAGCTTAC
>WXVQ01000092.1:0-78515 GCA_013372465.1 Nitzschia sp. Nitz4 | reverse complement strand
AATGCACAAACCTAGTAGAGTTTGAAATAAATGAATTGACCTGGGCGATAGTACCCACTACGCCTTGACAATTGGGGTCCCCTCAGCGAGGACTGAGATCGTCGTTCGAGGTGTCTCGGAGGATGCCTTGTCCGAAGATGCCCGAACGTTCAAGAAATATGTCTGGCGATACCCCTTTCCCTTGGCGTACACTTGGTCCTGTCGGGGTACAAACCAAGACTCTTTCCCTGCTAGAATCAATTCATCTGCTGTCGCTTGGGAAATCTGAATAGATCGAGGAATTCCAGTACTCTCCATTCGGCTAGCTGTGTTCACCGTGTCCCCAAACAACTGGAGTTCGGAGGAGAAGTAGTGAAATGGAAATCAAGTCGTCAGACAATGACGCTAGCATTCCTATCGTTCACACTGCCAACAACGTACCTGGAATCTTCCCTTCTCGCCCCTCAAAACTCCTGCTGTGACTTCCCCCGAGAGCATTCCAGTTCTCAAGGCCACATCATCCGTGCCATCTCCTAGTGTTGCTGTCAATTCCGTTGTGATTTCTTCCATTTTCTCTTTGCATTCCGTCACAAACTTGGCCATTCGGACGGCATGGTCTGGTTGTGGGTTGGGAAGTCCTGTCGCTGCCATGTAGCAGTCCCCAACGGTCTCGACTTTGTAGACACTACGCTTCAATGCAATGGAATCGAAGGCGCCATACAAAGCTTCCAACAATTGAAACACTTGTTCAGGTTCCCGTGTCGAAGCCCAATGGGTGAAACCAGCCAGGTCGGCAAAATACACCGTGCAATTGGGATACTTGGAAGCCAAAGAAGTGGTACTAGTGCTCGTGGTTGTTGCTGTCACCGAAACAGTCTTCCTCAAAAAGGCATTGCCACCGCGTTGCTTTTTGTCATCAATGTCTGTATCATTGATGATGTGCTCTCGGACATTTTCAGGATACAGAGATCCCAAAACAACAGTGGCCTTGACAGCTCTGTCCATGACAATCCTCTGTCGTCGTTGGATGTAGCAATCATAAACCGAAAAGACTAGGAAAGAGAACAAGAAAAGAAACCCAACATAAAGTGCATCTGTTCGAGCTTGACTTGTCACATAATGGTCGTGAAAGCTATCGGTAGGATACACGGTGAGAGTGTAATTCATGTATGCGATATCGAACTCCATTGAAGTGAAAGACCTCGTGAGGGGGGACGATTTCCCAAGCAGGTCTTCTGCGAGGTGGACGGATTTGCCAATGTAGTCAAACGAAGGGTTATGCAAATCTCCCTCGCCTTCGAAATGTGCAATGTTGCCATCCAATTGATATGTGAACACTTGCCCATTGGTATTCTTGAGAATACAATGCAAAGGTTTGACATTCGAAGAGAGAATGTCAGTGAAAAGGAACCTCCAGTAAAGACTTGCGTAAATCACTCCGACCACATTCTTATCCTCCTCAAAGTGATCAAAGACAGGATACGTCAACGTACTCACGGGATCCCCTCCGTAGTGCTCGGCAGTGTGACGATACTGACCGCTCCGAATGAGCAGTTCAAAGACAGAAGCATCTTTTGGCGACTCATCGTTGTCATCTAAGATGGAAATGGAGTCAATAGAAGCTCTACCGGTACGTTGCGTGATTCTCAAAGCGTTGCCAACAAAGTCATAGAAAGCAGTGTCCAGGTTGAGCAACGAGAGCGAGGGCGGAAGACTTGGGGAATATTGCCAGATTGGAAAGTACATATCCGTCGGCTTGAACATAGAAACAGCAATGAGTTGAGCTCAGGTTGTATTGATGAGTACGCAGACACACACAACATGTTAGTTCAGAACCTACCTCGTCATTGGCAGTGTAAATCCCAGGGTACCAGATGCGGAACCAATCTTCGGAGACAAGCTGGGGAAGATCCATTACAGACGTGGCATTGCCAAAGAGACTAAGCGACGCGAGCTCGACTGATTCTAGCCCATACTCTTGATCCTGAGATTGTTTCAATTCCTCCTCATGGATGTATACTTCCAATCCTGAGTCCAAGTTTTCACGAGCAAACATTTCCCACTCAGCTCGCTCGTTTTCCATGACAACGGGCATGTAAATTGTTGAGAGCATGTTAGCAGACAAACGTGCATTCGCACTGCGATACTCGAAGTCTGGCAAAATGACGAATGGGAATGTTTGATTGGACTCGAGAGCATAGGACGTGTATTGAATGGAAAGTCCATCCAAGGCGTTGAGTTGTTTCACAATTTGGAACGTATATTTCTCAAGGACGGTGTCGGAGACGTAATCGAACTCAGATTCGAAATCGTCTTCGGCGTTGTGCCTGGTTAGAAGGAAAACGGTGATGCAACATACCAATGCCACGACCAGAAATAGGAGGAATACCATGATACGAAGGTACCAAATCACTTTGGATTCCCGACTTGCCAGTTTCTTTCTCTCCTCCTCTGCTGCACGGCGTTTGGCATTGACAACATTGGCCTCCTCGTCCTCCTGGTGCTGGTCGATCCAAGAATCAGTAGACGAGCTTGTTTCGTGCTGGTCGGGTGGTGCCTGCTGTTCCTGCATCATGGTTGACTGTGACTTTCGATTGAAAAAATGCTTTGTCCTTTTCCTTCTCCAACAAAATAATGTCGGGAAAACCTTTTGGTTTTGTCCTTCGATGATGTTGCGGATGCTGTGGCGGCAAGGCCTAACCACACCTCAACCAGAATGGGGAGTAGTATTATGCCTTGATTACATTCGCCGGCGAACAAATCCTAATGAGAAAATGGAAAGCGCTCCGTTCACATTTTACTTCAAAAAAATGATAAAAGCCCCCTGCAATCGTTTGTGACCCTCAAGGCTGAGATATTTATCTGTCATTGAACAGACAACTACGAAAATTGACGATGACGACGACGACGACGACGACGAGTACTCATACCTCTTGTGCTAACAATAAATAGCATTATTTCCTCCCACCAAAAGACCGGCGGAAGAATAACTACTCTCCTTCTTATTGAGATGCGTGAACAATGGGCACAAAAAAAGCTATGATCCTCATTGATCGTGTTATTACAACCACAACGATGCGATCGTAGTTGGGCAACAACAACGTACCAACAGGTACTGGTAGCACGATTCTCGATTCTCGGAGCTTCTGGTGACTTCGACAGAGTAGCACGTTGTACATGCTAGTTGCTACCGGTAGGTACTAGTAGGTGCTAGTACGAGGTGGTGTTTGCTCACCCAAGGAAAGATTTACTGGTTGGCAGTTCTTCTTGATGTTTGACAATTGACATCGTTGTGAGGTGTGAAGGACGTCGGTGGTGGTTGTGGGTGGTGGCAGTGTGATGCCCGCAATACACAACATCAGACTTGTACGCCTACAGCAGTACCAAGGTACAAAACAGTGGTGTGCCAGGTATGACAGTTGCAATGCGGCTTCTTCTTGAGGTCGCCCACCACCACCGCCACCACCACCAGCATAAAATAAGGCGACTCTGATAGATTCCACAAAGGAGGGCAAGATCCCCATCCCCTAATTAACTCCCCTCCCCACAATGTGTGCTGGTCTTTTTGGCGCCTTCTCCAGCCCGACACACAAAAAAATCGCTTGGGTTCAAATCCTCTTCCTCCCATCACAATCACCTCCGCACAAGATTGATTTCTCATTTTCTTTTTCTTCTACTCATCCATCCATCCATCCATCCATCCATCCATCNTGCTGGTCTTTTTGGCGCCTTCTCCGGCCCGACACACAAAAAAATCGCTTGGGTTCAAATCCTCTTCCTCCCATCACAATCACCTCCGCACAAGATTGATTTCTCATTTTCTTTTTCTTCTACTCATCCATCCATCCATCCATCCATCCATCCATCAACAACAACAGCAACACATCCATCATGATGTTGCGGCGACCTTGGTCCACACTACGAAGAAACAGAAAAAACAAGACAGATGCTTCTTCCTTGTCCACCGCCAGTACGGGACAGACCGAAGAGACCCTGAGTGTCACAGGAAGCAGCAATGAAAGCTTGAATGCAAGCGCATCATGGTTGCATCCGTCTTCTCCTCCTTCTTGTCTACACGAAAGTAGTACAGGGACTGATGGCATGGATGACAACACATCCGTATCACCTTCCTCCGCTCGATCACAAGTGTCTCTGGACAACAACGACGAGACGACGGCGGCGACGGCTGCCTCGCCTTCCCTTGCCTTGTCGCAGCGATTGTTCATTCAATCGTCCGATACGGTGTGGACGGTCATGAACAAAAGACCGCCTCGGGACGTCTTGTATCAATTGACGTTTTCAGATGAGTCGGATGACATCTTGGTGACCAATGGGGAAGGAACCTTGGTGGCTGTGGTGGCTCCTTCCTTGGAAGCTGGTTGTGATGACGATGCAATGATGATGGACATGGACACTTCTAGCTTTGCTAGTGGTCAGTCGTCTCGTGGTCATCATCAAACACGTTGGGAAGAATATTCTATGTATACTGTGGAGCCCAGCTATCCGCATCAACGACCCACGCCAGATCGGCAGATGTATTTCCATGCTCGCATTCAAGGCAAGGAAGATCGCAACAACCCTTTCTTGTTTCAATTCTCTTGCCACGTCTCGACTGGCCACTGCTTGTTGTTGCCTTCAGTGTCCGCCCAAACATTGTCGTCCCGCGCTTTTTGTATGCATCAACAAAACGACGACGGGACGCAACAAACAGCGGCACGAGTTACGTGTGTCCCCAAGGCCTCTTTGGACAGCGGATACGATTCGCAACAACGGGAAGTCTTGGTATATCCCACCGTTGACCCCATGGTAGTCACAGCCTTTGTGGCTGTCGTCGAAGAAATGATTTTGGTACGCAACTTGTGACCCATTCCAGAAGAATAGTTGTTTGGGACTTTTTTGTAGTGTAGTATGTTATGTTAGAACAATTATTCTGCGTTTACTGGCAACATTGTATTAGCATTAGCAATAGCAATAGTACAGTAGTTGAGGTGACAGTTTGAAGAGATAGGATGACTACAATCAAGCTCTCTGCAGAGGTGCAACAATTTCCTCCCTTGTTGACACATCCCACATCATTCGGAAGAGATACAACATTTTAGCGACGGAACGACGAGGCATTTGCCAAGACTTTTCATTTCCGTTCAACCCAAGGTCCCAAGACTGCTCTATTCGGAGTTGCCCGCACGTTCATTTTTCACCGATTTGAATTTATGTAGCAATCACGAAGAGGTATCCTGCTGAGTCCCTGATTGTGACGTGTCTCGGAAGGTCATCCCACAAGACCTCCCGCCGCTGTCATCATCATCATCTTTGACACTGCCACCCACCACCACCATTGCCGACCCTTGTTGCCAACTACCTTGTCTCTCTAATACTACTGCCCATCATGTCCATGTCCTATTACACCGAAAACCATCCTGCTCTCAACAAACCCATCCCTGAATTCCGCGCCAACGATCTCAAAAATGCCGGTGTCACCAAGGCGCAAGCCGATCCCGATGTCGGTTTGACCTTGACCAAGAAAGGAAAGCAGTTCTTCATTCAACAGATTCGGTCGGGCGGTCCCTTTGATCGGATGCATGCGGGATATATTGAAGAAGGACAACGAGTGGTCCAATTGAATGGATTGAATGTCGAGGAGAACTTTACAGGAATGTGGGATGTCAATGCTTATATCAAGAAGCAATCGGAATTGAAGATTTATGTGGCGAGGCGATGATCTATTTTGGTACAAATCGATGAGTGAGGTTGATGGACTATCAGTGGTAATAGCACAAGGATTGACCAAACAGTAATAGTCCTAGAAAGACATTCACAATTTTGGGAAGAAAAATCTTCTTGCACCAAGACGATCAGCACATCCACTATTTCAGGAGTTGGATCTTTGACGAGATGCATAGAGGCAAAAAGTGAAACTTTTACTCCAACATGTTGACCATTCTCTCCTTGAATTCTTGCTCGTAGTACTAGTACCCCACACTCGTTCCTACATGATAGTAGTCGGCAACCACCATCGACTTCTTTGGGATGGTGGCACTCACGTAGAACAAAGAAAGACTCAGACATGGGGTGGGTTCCGTATCAAGTTTCTCATTGTCGGAAGCTATTGCCGTCGTATCCTCGTAGCACGACACACGATCATCATCCGGATCCTCTCCCGTTCTGTATGCTTTCTCAAGTTTGTCTCGCTGTGATTTGTTGGGTCATTTCACGGAATCGTGCAGTCTTTCTGATCTTGCTTGGTGTGGCGAGTCTACCACCACCTGTAGAGTATTCGTCGACGAGTAATAGAACTACCTAGAGTAGAACTGACACCACACTGCCGTTTGTGACCTCCCTGAGGTAGTACACCACTAGTGATGCAGCTGTAATACCTACTAGGGTATTCGTAGCCAGGCAGAATGCAAGCTTCTGCAGGGTCCAGCAATTCCAAAAACCGTTCTCTCTGCTGAATCTATCACCTACTATTAGTAGTACAGTACGAGTATTCTAGTGGGAGCCATATCGACTGCCCAGTTCAAGTGACCCACAAACCACTGGCTAGCACCACTTGGCCACGAGAGGAGTCAGACTCCTCCAGGGCTGAATAGAACCGTCTAATGTAGTTCTCTTTTTCGATTTGAGATGGCAACGGGAAACTGCGAGGACATACCTTCTTGTTGTGTGTTGATGGTCGTATCCACATCCCATCAACACCAAGGAGCTTCGGAGTATTCACCTCCTGCGGCTGTCCTACCATCATCTCAAGTTGGTATCATCATTTGACATGTCGTAGAGAAGATACTCGCCACTCGAATTGTGCCCCCGGAAGAAGAAAGCAACCTCTTGCTACTAGGTGGCTTGATTCTGTCTTCAGCATGTTGAGCAGGATTGCTACTGCTGCTCATTGTTGCCTGGAAGAACGCAACAACTGCTGGCATTTGTGATGCTCGAGATTTGTGGTATATACAAAAAATAGAGAAGCTTAAATAATTCCAGGGAACTTCACACCCCCTTCACCGAGCATCGCACAAAGTACAACATATGCTTAGCCTTGAGTTTCCTGAGCTCGCGTTTTCAGAGTGCAGCACAGCATTGTTGTATATTGCCATGCAGCCACTCACCGTCTCAGTTAAGTACAAAATTTGGTCTAGTTATAAGTAGAAGGGAGACTCTGACGCTGTCATTTCGTAGCGTCTCCCGCGCGCCACGTAGACAGGGAGTGTTCCAACACATTCTAACGCGACAGATCCCGAACCCCACATTGAGTGACATGCATCGAAACACCACGTATCCTTTCTGGCTCGGAACGGAAGCGCCCGCGTAGTTCAGTCGTCGATGTGCAAAACCCGACCCATTTCACGGATATTTCGTTCCGGTCACAACACCCTATAAACAAAGTACCTGCATCGCTTTCAATGTATAGCCTCCACTGTCTGGACCCTAAGCATCAGCGACAGCCATCGAAGATCTTAACCTTTAGCGAGCGCCGCACTGCACTTTTGGGAACTGACAGTGAACTTCGGCACAAAGACATATCGTCGGGCACAGCACACATTCCAATAAATGGCAAATGCACCGATTTCAATAATTAAAATCTTTGGAGAACCACTTTTGTGTGACCCAGTTTTGCCACGAAACATAGTCTCGCTTTCCGAATGAGATCTCACAATTCCGGCAAACCAACGACTAGAACAGGCACTGCTTGCAATAGCTCACACAAAAACCCAAAAAGCAACACAACTCATATAGTTTAAATCAACACAATGCACGCCATCCACGACGAACCTGAATACGATCTTCCTTGCATCGACCTCCAAGATAGCTCATCTGAACTTTCCGTAGCTGACATGAACACATCATGTAGATCCCTTTCCTCGTTGTCTGGCAGCACTCACGGCGACGATCTTCCTCCTCGCAAGCCAAGACGTTGCACAATCAGCTTCTGTGATAAAGTACAAGTACGGGAGTATGTTGTGGCACGGGATGACGAAGAGAGTGACTTCGATCCAACTATGTCCTCCTCTTGCCGCAAGCCCAAGAAGTCAGCACAACGTGCTACCCGCCGACGATCCAGCCTTACCAAGAAGCAACAAGGACGGTAATACGCAACACTGAGGATTGTCTTGAATCCTCCATAGAATTGACAACTTCGTCATTGCTACAATGTGCCTCGACATGTACAAAGACGCTACTCCTGTTTGCTGAGAAGCAGCAACGTGAACCGGCGACGACTTTCGGTGGGGAAAGACGAGTGTACAAATACGAATTCATAGGGGACTACCTAAACATAGAGCTACTGCATTATTTGAATCCTTTTGTTGTACTGCTAGCACTACTTCTACTTGTAAACGGTTTCCTCCATGGCATTGCACCCTCCACTACGAGGGAGGAGATACCTGGATCTCAGGAAACCATCTAGCCTACCACCAGTTTTTCGACGTCATCTTGCAGAAGAGGTGAGGTGGTGGTGGTGGTGGTGGGTCTACTATTGTAGTGCACTTTCCTCAATGGGTCTGAGTTCAACTGTACTACCACTCTCAGACTTCATATCTCGTCCAAATAATTTGTCCGTTTAGATACGTGCAGAAATCGTTAGTTGCGAAGTTGCTCTGGGGGAATTGATAAGAGGGGAATAATATGGGGGTGTTCTACAGGCAGTTCGTGGCCCCCAATTACGCAAGATTCAAAACAGAGCCGCCAACACCCAAATCGCGCAGGTCCACGATCCAGTTTCATTTCGCTCGAGGCAAAGTACCTTGCCTTTGCACATTGATTGTTCCCTCCTTGTAGACGGCACTCCTGTACAAATCACCATGGGAAACAAAGTATCACTCGAGGATGAAATGGTGAACTTGCGCATTGTGAGCAAGCAAATGCAACGGTCGGCCAAGAAGTGTGAAAAGAATGAAAAGCAGGCCAAGGAAAAGCTCAAAAAGGTACGACCAACTTACTCCCTATTGCTCGTTCTTTCAAATCTTATGACTTCGGCTCACGATCTCTGATGTTTTATTACTTTTTTGTCCACACTAGGCCATTGAACAAGGCAATGTGGACGGGGCTCGTATTTACGGGCAAGATGCCATTCGGGAGAAAAACCAAGCGTTGAGTCACTTACGGATGGCAAGTCGTATTGACGCGTGCTCATCTAGGATTGAAACCGCTGTTCGTATGAACCAAGTTACGGATGGAATGAGAGGTGTTGTCAAAGGAATGGACAAGGGCTTGGCGAGCATGGACATTCATAAGATTAGTCAATTGATGGACAAATTTGAATCCCAATTTGAGGATTTGGATGTCAAGACGCAGTACATGGAAGGTACAATGAATGCTACAACAGCATCTTCTACACCAGCCGAGCAAGTGGATGAATTAATTACTCAAGTGGCCGACCAACATAATTTAGTCTTGAATGAACAGTTCAATGAGGCGGGGTTGATCCCCAAGAATGTTCCAGAAGTCAAGGCTCCTGCTCAGAGCGAAGCCAACGATTTGGAGGCTCGTTTGGCCAATTTGCGAACTTAAATTTATTTTTAAAACGATACTCTTTCTTGTGTTTTAGCTGCCCCCTCGCTTCTAAAATATGCCTAGGTAGTAGTGTTGCTCTTTTTTTTCGACGGACGATACCCAGCGGTTCTGACGGACATCTGTCCGTTAGCCGGGTAACCCATCCGTCTTGCATCGTACGCCTCCGTCCATCCTCGCCAACGAAAACAACACCAATTCTGGAAAAATCGCAACTACGTACTTGTTCTTTTTCCACATTCATCGTTGTACGGGGTGTACACTTGGACAGTTTGCTAGGTACTCTATTCCCCTTTCCAGTAGCACATTCTTCACCATGTCAGATACAGAAGAGAAACCCAAGAAGAATCACAACAAGTATCGACGCGACAAACCATGGGACAATGAGAATATTGATCACTGGAAGATTGACCCTTGGGAGGATGGCAAGGACGCTCTTCCCGGTGGCCGTCTCTTGGAAGAATCCAGTTTTGCCACACTCTTTCCCAAATATCGTGAACATTATCTACGACAAGTCTGGCCTGTTGTGACCAAGGCATTGGATGCCCACAAGATCGCCTGTGAACTCAACTTGGTGGAAGGTAGTATGACGGTGCGAACGACCAGTCAAACCACCGATCCTTACATTATTTTGAAGGCTCGTGATCTGTTGAAGTTGCTAGCTCGAAGTATTCCTGTAGCACAAGCAGTTCAAATTCTCAAGGATGAATGGGTCAGTGATATTGTTAAGATTGGTGGTATGGTCCGAAACAAGGAACGTTTCATCAAGCGCCGACAACGTCTATTGGGACAAGATGGGTCGACATTGAAAGCTCTGGAATTGGTTACTGGATGTTATATTTTGGTACAAGGTAACACGGTTTCCATCATGGGACAATCGCACCAAGGAATGAAGCAAGCTCGTCAAGTGATTGTGGATTGTATGAACAACATCCACCCCGTCTATCACGTCAAACGCCTCATGATCATGAAGGAACTCGCCAAGGACGAAAAGCTCAAGGAAGAAGATTGGGAACGCTTCCTCCCCAAATTTGCCAAAAAGAATGTCCCTCGCAAAAAGAAACCTGCCGTCGTCAAAAAAGCCTACACTCCCTTCCCACCCGCCCCTACCCCTCGCAAGGTCGATCTCCAATTGGACACCGGAGAATACTTTGCGACCGAAGAAGAACGCAAGGCCCAACGACTGGCCGAAAAGCGCAAAAAGTCCAAGCAGGTATCGTTGGAACGACGCGAACAACGACGACAGGACGAAGAAATGGCACCTCCTCCCAAAAAGGCCAAGAAATCCAAGGACTCCACGAACGTTGCCAACACCACCACGGCCTCGACTCCAGTAGATGTATCCAAGTTGCAATCCAATCTACAAAAGCGGGCAGGCAAAAAGGCATCCTCTCAAATGTCCGACTATGTAGCAGGGAAATAGGACTCTTTGTTTTCACACACATATATTCTTGGATACGATCGGGATCGTGTCCGCTTGCAACGCGTGTTCTCTCTTCCTACGGGCACGAGTTGGTATGATTGGTGGATCGTTTTTTCCAATGCTTGTTAGTTAGTAGTAGTAGTATTATTATTTGTAGTCCCCCCTCTGTTTGGACAGGATGTTACAGGTTTTTGTTAATTCTGGCAAGAACGTCCAATGGCTCGTACAAAAAGGTCCAAGGTTCAGTAGTAGTTGTTGTCGTGGTTACTTCTTGGGCACCGCTGCCAATGCTTCGGTCATTGCTTGTGAGCTATCTGGATCCTGTTCTTCTGCCATTCGCTTTTCCAAGGCAGGCACGATTTGCGCTTGGACCACAGCCTGTTGTTGCGGATCATCCGCGGTGACCACCCGTGTCAAACCTTGGGCGGCGATCATCCGGACATTGGCGACCTTGTCCGTGAGTCCCCGTAGAAGTTGCAAGACGACGTCGTTCCAGAGGTTAAGGTCCTTGTCGGAACATGCGGCGGCGATTTCAGCATGTGCTTGGAGGATGGTGATGCGGATCAAGTAGGAACCGGTGGTGGCGTGGTTGTAAATGCGTACGTGTTGGGGCAAGACTTGTTGCATCATCCAATCTTGTCCGGACGCCCGTACGAGGACGGGCATACTGGTGACACATGCGGTACGCACCGAGGCCACAGGGTCCAGCAACAAGACCAACCAAGCAGGCTCGAGGAGGACGGTGGCAAAGAAATCCAATCCCCGGGCCTCGGCCAAGTGAGGCAAGATCCGGGCCACTCCTTCACGGACTCTCCAGTTGGTAGCCTTGGACATATTCAAAATGGCAGAGACGACTCCGTTGAGACCATTCAACAGGTGGGAGAGCTTGTGCAAATTTCCGAGGACCTGCAATTGTACTTCTGGGAACTCATCTTGTAGGAAGGTCTCTAGGAGAGGCCCAAAGGACGAAACAATGAGCTGATCCTCGAGCGTTCCCTTTTCACTGGACTCCATGACGGCAAGGGCGCACTTGCTTCTGACTTCCATGACGACATCATCGGCGAGTGCAGGCAACAAGGGCAAGAGATGCGTCTGGAAGAGAGCACTGCCTCCCCAATGCGTCATCTTTGCAAAATGTCCGACGGCGGCCGCTCGAACCTCTGCTTCGGCATCGGCAAGGAGAGAGACAAAGCAAGCCATGACAAGGGACTGGTCATTGACAAACTTGGCGTTCCCTTGGAATCCAAGAGTCTCGGCAACCCCCGAAAAGCACTTGGCCAAACTGTGACGCACTCGCCTGTGGCAGTTGATGTGGGAGGCGAGAGGTGGGAGGAGAGAGGTGGGTGTCAGCACAACAGTAACACAACAGCAACACACAATACTACTCAACAAGAGCAACCAGCAAGAGCAACCAACAAGAGCAATACAAAAAAAGAAAACGCACCAACTCTGATCGGTGGAGCCATTCTTGAGAAGAGGCAAAAAGTACTCCTTGGTCCACTCGGGAGCAGTTCCATAGGCGGCACCGACATGGGCCAAGGATGCCACGGCCAACATGCGAACGCTATCTTGTTCATCCTGACACAACTGCTGAAGCACAGGAATGAGATCGTTGGCCTTGTCTCTGGAAGCGAGAGACGAGAGCAAGTGTCCCAAGTGCTGACTGGCGGCGCGGCGCACCATGGGCGTCTCATCCATACAGAGCTCCTTGTAGAGGTAGGCGACCTCGGAGCTTTCCGTGAGGGTGTACAGGGCGGGCAGCATGCCGGCGGCGCTGACCTTGGCAGTGAACCAGTCGGCTCCGACCAAGCGCTTGGCCATTTGGATGAGAGAGGACGAGATGGAAGCTTCGGGCTTTCCGTTGGCGGCAACTCTCAGATGTTCCGCGACATGCTGCATCAAGTGCACGGCCTGGTCACGGACGACGGTTTCCTCGACAGCCGCGAGGCGCTCAATGATCTTGACGAGCTCCATCATCTGGGGAGGCGTGGTGAGGAGTGGCGGCACGAGAGTGTGCAACTGCTTGGCCATGAGCAGAAGCAACTCGTCGTCCAGCGAAGGCTGCTTCAGGGCCAGGTCGGTCAGGAAGGGGAGCAAGACACTGAGCGTCTGGGCACTGCCGAGGGCAAAGGCCACCACGGGCAGACGCTTCATGGCGTCCACCTGTGCTTCTGTGTTGCCTTCTTGCATTTGCACTTGGAAGAGGTCCATGGGGGACATCGTGGAAAACTCGTCCACATTGTTGGGAATGCTGCGGGCCAGCGTCATGCTGGGGGCGGGAGAGATCCCTGCTGGGGCCAGAGACAGAGACATTTGCTAATTGGGGAGGTGGTGGATAATTGCTATGTCGTTGCTGTTGTTGCTGTTGTTGCTGTTGTTGCTGCTACAGGACAATTTCTTTCCACCGTACTACCTGGTACAGTACCGGTACGTTCTTGTTGCTGCTGTTGTTGGTGTAGTCGTCGTCGCCGTCGTCGCCGTNGAGAGGAGGAGCCACCACCCGCCAACAACAACAAAACACCCGTACTACTACTACTACCGGTACTACTACTACTACTACCTACTTCTTCCGACGACAGACCAAAATGACTCTTATTTCCTCTCTTTTGATTGGCTCCTTTCTGTCATCGCCTGGCATTGCCCCTCATAGAGTCAAGTGAGTCCACAGACATGTATGGTACTGTTGTACCAACAACATTCTCATCCCTCCTCCTGTCACATCATTATTTGATTTTGACCATGATTTGGACACCACCAGCAAGACTACTATGAAAGCCAGACATCGCAATCTGGGGTTTCTCTTGATCATTCTTGGAGTTCAAGCATGGGTGGTCTTTCAAGCGTCTTGGATTCACTACAACGATGATACCGCCAGTACAGCTGGCAGTAGTGGCAGTAGTGGTAGTAGTGGCACTAGTATCTCTATCCAGACTGCTCCAAGCATCATGGACCACCAACCTCCTCTCCTACAACCCAAGCGGACAACAACGTCCAAACGATCCAATCCTCATCCTCAACCTTCTACCCAACAACAACCTCGTCTCTTGGTGGGTATCTTTTCTAGTATCTTTTATCCCATGGCCCGGGTCTTTCGATGGAGACATCGACAATTGATGCAACTCTACGGTGCCAATATCCACAACAACAACAACAACAACAACAACAACAACCATGACAATACTAATACTTCTTCTCGTGGCAGGATTTGTTCCATTGCACAGGTACACGAGGATTGTCAAGTGATTTATGTGTTTGTCTTGGGAGCGTCATCGTCGTTGTCGGCAGGCGAGGAGGCCCCCGCAGCAAATACTACTACTAGTAGTACAGGTACTACTACCGCCACGTTGTCCACCCAACAATTGGATCCTACGTTAACCTCGAATCAATTGGCCATGTCCTTTGATCAATGGTATGCAGCAACAATACAAACAACAACAACAACAACAACAACAAAATCTGCAAACTATGATACCGACGCGTTTCGGGATTTGATCCAAACTACCGGTACTTCGTTTACTACTTCTTCTTCTACTACATCTTCCGTCCAAGATGCGATTGTGTTGAACATTACCGAAAATATGAATCAAGGCAAAACACCCACCTTTTTTCATTGGGCTGCCACATGGATTCAAGAACATCAAGATACGGTTCCTGTTGATTATATTGTCAAGTGTGATGCAGATGCCATGGTACGGATTCCTGCCATGTTGCAGTTTGTTCAAAAGGAATTGGTGGACACGACGTCTACTACTACTACTACTACTACTACTACTACTAAAAACGTGGTTCCCACCATGGTGGGGGCGTTTCGACACAAGGCCTTGTGGAATCAATCGAGGTTGGCGCTGGGAGATAGTACCCATTCACAATCATATTCACATCCCGAGTCCTTTTGGTTACAAAATTATCATCATGGAACCCACTTGTACATGGCCGGCCAATGGTATTTAGTTTCGGTCGATTTGGCCCACGCCATGGTCCAAGAAGCCCGCCGATTGCAAGCCTTGGCGACAAGTCCTACCGCCATGTATACACTAGGCAATACGTACATGGAAGGGCATGAAGATCATGATGCTACCAGTATGATTCAAGTGGGAGCTGTCTCCGTACCGATTCGATGGATTTCCATGCCACGGCATTATCGATTTTGGGAACATCCTGTCAAGGGTGACATGTGGTGGAAGAGAATATGGAAACGAGAACAACGGAAACAAGCCAAGCGGTTGGAACGAGACCAAAATAGTAGTAGTACAGGAGAATATGGGAATGGAATGGTACTAGGAAACGAACAGACGACGAATGGGTCACGACACGGACATCGTCCGTCCCTGGTTGTCTTGTTGGGGGCTACGACAGTACAAGAACGTGATGACTATCGTGTCTTGTGGGAGAAAACTAGGCACGAACAAGGAGATGATACCGTGCGTGTGTGCCCTCTCTCTTCCTGGGTCGATGACACAAAAACACAAGCAACCTCCTGTGATCTAGTCTATGTGTTTGTGGCTGGCGGGGGTACGGCTCAGGATCCGACGGAAGGTCTACGTCATGTATTGGCGACACGAGGATCGGATCATGAACAAGAAGATACTTATCTATTCCCAAACATTCAAGACAATGTTCATCATGGTATGGGAACCACAGTGTTGACTTGGTTGGAAGAATCCAATTGGTTGGACTTGTTTTCCTTTGTGGTTTGGGTGACTGCCGTGCATCCTCATCAAGACGACAAAACAGAAACAACAACGAAAACAACATCTCAAAGGAAAAGCACACTACTCCATGTTTCTGCTTGGCTCTCTGTGGAATCCATCCATGCCTCGGACGACCATCCGCATGCCTCTTTGATTGGTGATCTGCGAGATCGTTACCAAGAACCTCTCGAATTCCCAGACCACAATGCCAAGAACGATACATACTGGTGGGTGGAATTCGAAAACATTCATTTGTACATGGGGAGTGATTGTTGGGCCTTGGGAACCTCGTTGGTTCCAGGCATTCTAACCGTGGCACGTGACAATGCAGAGGCACGAGCGTATGGGTTGGGTAATTTGGGTCATGATTTGACCACCTATGCCTACTTTGTTCCTAAGACCTGGTTGCATTGGATCCCCATTCCCGCACCTCTACGCTTTTGGACGACGACGACGGTCGGGGAGGAGGTGGCTGAAAAAGGAGGAGGAAGAAACCAGTGAAATGAACGGCTAGACTTTGGGACCTATAGTCCTGTAAATTTAAATTACTAATGAGATATAGTTTGAACCCATAGCACGTGTGCGCGATGTCAAGGAAAGAAGGGCACGTTTCATTTATGAAAAAACCCATTTCAATATAGCATGGCGATGAGGTGATGAGGAGGGCAGCATCAGCAGAATAGGAGAACTGGTTCGTTGTTGGCGATGATGATGTGGTTGTAGTGGTACTCGTAGTAGTACTCGTACACAAGCCCTACAAAATGTTGTATTGGAAAGCACGCTGTCCGGTGAACCGACGAGAGTGGTCGAGGAAGATGGGCTTGTCCACCTCGGACAATCCACGAACTATAGGTAAAATAACTCAAACGCAAGTAGACACGTGTCGACGAAGTAAATAGTGACCAGCAATCCTGGAGGTTCGAGCACGACGAACTGTGGGCCGGCGTGCAGTTCCCTCCAAGACCTCTTCTAAGTGCGGCTGGCTCGTCCAGTAGTAAATCCTTGGATACATACGTTTCGGGACGGTTGAGGTTTCACATTGGACGATACAGAATTGTTCCATGGGGAGTTATAGAGAGTCGTGTGGAAGCGAATATGTGTGTTCGATCAACTCCCCGATACAAATCGACTCCTATGCCTTCCTTCCGATCGACGAGTGGTGCAGGCGAAAGGAAGTGTCTCGATCACCATCTTGGCACAAAATCCCATAGTAGTACGATTCATTTCCACAACAACGAAGCAACACCACCAGCATGGCGCCTTTGTTTTCTTTCAACGAGTCCTCCAGTAGTAATAACAATGAATCTTCCGACAGCACTACACTAAAGCGAGTGAATACAGCTACCAGTAGCACAAGTGGAGCTAGTCGGTGGCACAGCGAAGAAGGAGAGTGCGATTTTGACGAAAACCCTACCAAACTCTACTTGTTGATTCAAGCCCAAGATTGGACAGGTGTCCGGTGGCGACTCTTTCAGTATCCAGAAGAAGCTCAAACTTACGTCTTTCGCTGTACAGATCAAGGACTGGTCAAATGGAGATTGCTTCCGATGCACGGTGCCATTTCCAACGATGCTCCTGACGATGTGCTAGAAGCCTTGGTCAAGGCCTACCGACCGGCGGCTCAAATGCCGGACGATATGGGCATGTTACCCATTCATTGGCTCCTTCAGAAACACCGTGGACCCGCTGCTATTAATCTCTTGTTGGCTGCTTACCCAGACTCGGTGGGTGTCCGCAATCACCATGGCTTGACACCCTACGAAATGGCCTTGCAGTCGACCTCGCAACATCGGGACTATTATGTGCGAGCGTTACAACGAGGGTCGCCCACCTATTGTGCCGTTACAGGGACATTGTCCGATCTGTTTTGTGGATGTCCGTGGCCCTTTTTGGACGCTTCCTCAGGATTTGGGTTGCTTACTACAGGAGCCGATGATGAATGAATGAATAAATGAATGACCTACTGGTACTGTACTAGCACGGGTAACACAATTTTATAATAGTAACATTACAAACAACTCATTTCTTCATAGACGGTCACGGAAGCATCGCTGTCTTCCGAGTCGGATAGCCATTGGGCAGAGAATTGCCTAGACATGACGCGTTTCCGTCCCATGGGGCTGGAGGGATACGGAGAGATGCGCTTTCGTGTCGTTGTGGAAGGCAAGCTTCCCAACCACAGGAGTAGCAGGTACAAATGAACCAATCCAAAGAGAATTTGTTCGGTGGAGGAGATGGAATGATCATCGTGCTGTTCATTAGGATGATGATATGGCTTTTCCGTGTTGGTGGAGGGAGATGGATGAGAAGGGGGTGCCTTCAAGGTAGAAGGATCCAGCCATGTAGAAACCACAGCCGTATCCAACCTTCGGCGATGCCGTTGTGGGTAAATAACAATCATGGTCCAAGCGTGATGAGCAAATGCATTGAGGTGATGCGATACCAAGCGTCGTCGCCGATTCACTTCTCCTCCCAAGGTTTGGGTAGCATCGCCCACCGTCTTGACGGCAGTCCAAGTAAGTTGTCCAGCATCCGCTGTCACTTGGCGAGTGACTTGAACCACCGTGCTTCCACCGGCCCATACCGCATGCGCAGCAGCCGTCAAACCACGGACAATGGGGTTGACACGAGAGTCTCCTTGCTCACTCTTGTTGTCATTGTTCACTTCTCCAGGAGTAGTGACAAACGGACCAGAGGTTCCCAATACCAACGGAAAGCCTTCCACGAGTCGTTCCAAGAAATCCGGTGACATGGGATCATCCAACCGAAGATACTCAAAGAAAATGGCTTCTGCCATGTCGCTTCCAAACGTATCCATGTGCTCTCCATTCAACCGTACTTCCAAAGATCCATTGGACTTCCAAGTAAACGCCAATTCGGTCCCCCTCGCACAACACTCCGCGGTACCCTCGGGTGCTTCTTGTGCACACGAGCATTGGGTAGGATTCTGATGGACATCCTGAATGACTTGTAACATGCGTGGGGAAGCGGGCCGAGGACGCATGCTGGAACCAATCAAGAGTTTCTTGGCCTCCGGGGTCAACAACTTCCAATCGGCATCCAAACTGGAGCGCAGTGTCTCGGTGGACAATTGCATGTTGGTTTTCAACAAAAGAGTGCGGTCAATGGGAGCATCGGGTGAACGCAAGCGGTGGTACAAGTCGGGCTGTTGGGTCAACTGTTGGGCAGTGAATCCAGCAAAGGAAGAAAGGACAGGATCCGATCGAATGTCGTCTTCCGCAACATAGAGTGCGACACCATAGACCTATCACAGAGAAAGATACAACAACGATAACAACAACGATAATAGCAACGATAACAACAACGATAACAGCAATCAGTAAGAGAATGCAATGCAATCAAAAAAGAAATCAAAAGTGTTTGCCTGGCATACCTTAATTTGAAAGACAGTCTTCATGTAGTATCCAACTCCCATGAGTGTATAGGGGGATGCTGCCGCATCAACGATACGACGCGGCCATGCCAAATATCGGTTCAAATCCAAAGGAAAGGCCAAGCCCGTAGCAGAATCCGTCCACTCGGGACCATAATCTGGAAGGACTGCGGTAGAGGTTGGAGGTAGCTTGGATTTGGTGGCGGGGGTGGATGTAGCAGGAGTGGAAGTGGCAGTGGTGGAAGCCGCAGAATCAGAATCTGATGATTGGTTGTGGAATAGGCGAGCGGCATGTCGCGTGGGGTTCTTGTGAGCCTTGGTAGCAGACGACGTTCCGACCTCTTGAAGCTGTTGTTGAATAATGGTAAAACGGAGTGGTGGGTAGGTAGTATCGGAACAAGGAACAAAGATAGCACTGGTAGGTAGCAAGGTGGAGGACGTGTAGTTGTTATTGTTGATGTTGTTGTGTGTGGTAGTAGTGGGAGATGGGGCTAAGCAAAAATGAGTGGGTTGGGAAGATCCATGGTGGAGCACGTGGGAGGGCACCGTCCGAGGGGAAGGTTGTTGGATATAGGGTGTGGGTTCCCACCATACCAAACGACCTTGATCATCCCATTCCCAATTGGACGAACGAGAGGAACAAGGCGCCAAGGTGAGTTCGTGATGTTTCCGCGATCGAACCAAACAATGTTGGGGCCATCGATGCGATGTGTGGTTTTGGTGCTGCGAGACATTGTCGGACTCTTGATAAACATCATACAAAGAAGTAAAGGTCGGTGTGACAGTCTTAGACGGCCGCCGTCTCTTGGTTTCTCCTTGCATTCCCAAAGCCCATCGTTGTTGTTGCTGTTGCTGTTGCTGCTGTTGCTGTTGTTGTTGCTGTGATGATGACAATGCAGGATGAAACAATATCCAAGTAGTAGCATCTCCACAGGGAGACAATTGTCCTTGTCCATTCAAACAATCATTCTGTTGTGTTTGCAGAAAATACAAGGTTTCTGTATCGCTGGTATCATCACTGGTGGGATCCCAAATAGTCCACACCCATCGCCAAGAGGCTTCTTCTGCAATGGATGGTGTGGTTAATTTTCTAGACACTACCACCAAATGAATGACCAACAAGAAGAATCGTCTCGATCGATTCATTGTGTTGTTGTTGTTGTGGATGTTCTTCTGGTGTTGGCTCGAACCACAAGAGACGTGAACAAGAGGACGAGATTGGTGTTGTTCTACCGGTAGAAGAGTATTCTGTGTTTGTGGTGCACGCACGGTTGAAAATAAAGCAAAATACAAAATGACGAGCGTAGAGTTTCTGGTTCCACGTCCGTCGTTACTTCCCTACCAGTCACTACCGGAAGTTGTTGTTGCCCTTCTGCCAAACCACAACCCGTAGTCGTCCGTCCGTGAATGGCGCAATATCATCAACAACAAGCCAGGATGAGGTCGACCTCGTACGACGGCCTCTCATTTTCTACGACTGCTCTGTACCAATCAAAATTTGGATGCATTCGCCAGCCAGCCACCACTCATTTTTGTTCTGCTGATCGACTGCCACGACTACGTGTCACCAACACCAACGGACAAAAATGTCCACGAGAAACGATCCAAAGTAGGTAGGCACATACATATACAACAGGAAAGAATAATAGTCTATGGTCTTCTATAGCAACAGCTCTCTCCCTGACTTCTTGATAATAGCTCTTGGAACCAGCCATCTGTACGTCATTATTTCTTTGCTTCCCCTGGTAGAATACTCCATGCTTCAATACAGGCCACAAAAACTTCCGGTTCCGCTTGAGCCCAAAACATGTCATTCATACTTCTGGTGTATTCTTCGGCTTGTTGTTTGGAAGTTCGTAAAATGTACCAGGGGGCTGCTACCAATCCAAGACCTACACCGGCCAAGACAGGGGCCAATAGAGGAGCCGTGGCGGCGACGCCTAGTGTGGCAGCCCCCATGGTTTTGGCATTTCCCAAAGCGGTAGAATGCAAGAAAATGTCCGATTGGAGGGTGGTCCAGCAACCCGTCTTGCAAAAGACAGCAATACATTCACTGTTGGAATGAAAGGCATGGTAAGGGGGCAGAAAGGTTTCACCATGTTCCAAAAGCCAGCGGGTGCGGGCCAAGACGAGTTCGGGGGGATCATGGAGAACCTTTTTGTTTCGGGCATTCGTTGCGGCCGTGTGTGCCAATTCGGCATTGAGTCCTTCCTTGATGTGACCGCTGGGACGAGAGAACCATCGTGATGTAGTTGCTGATGGTGGTTGTGAAGACTCGCTTGTAGTGACTGTTGTACTATCATCCACCGTCGCATCATCCTTTGGAGGGTCCTCCTTGGCATTGGCATTGGCATTGACATCTGGAGGATTGGAAGCTACCGGTACTTGCGGCGATCCTGGTGTATTCTTCCGCCAAGACCATCCCGTGTTCGTGTTGTTAGTTGGCTGTTGCTTGGGAACTTCTCGTTCTTCTGCCAAGGAAGCCACTCTCCACCACCGACTTGGCTTGGATGCCACCGCTTCATTCCTGTCCTTGGTGGAGATGGAATCATCGTCGGAAAAGACATATTTATCGGCATCTTTCGTACAGGCCGAGCCCCACCAAAAAGAGCGTTGTTTGTTGTCGTTACTGCTTGTAGACTTGGTCTCCTGATCCGATGTTGTATTCTGGTCGGTATGTGCTAAAGTGTCACTTGTGGACTGTTTTCTCCACCAGGATGATTGTGTATCCACCGAAAGTGGACGAGCCTCCTTTGTATCACTCGCACTCGGATCCGTTGAATCGGCATTCTCTTCCTTGGCCAAGGTACATGTATCCCCATTATCTGTTGCTTTCTTTTTGGATCCTTTCCCCAACCCAAAAAAGAATCCATCGTCATAAGACACTTTCTTCCACTTTTCCAGTTCGGATTCCTCTTGTATCACAACCACGTTCAGTCGTTGTTTGGTAGCAGTCGAATTCCAACGAAAAGTCTTCATAGATTCTGCCACTCTTTGATCCATAGAAGCAGTACCATCAGATGTACTAGGTGGTGTTTCCTTGGGGTCCACTTGCGGACTAGAGGCTTCCGGTGGTGGGGTGGGATGCAAAGGCGTCCGAGAGGATGACCAATTCCAAGGACGTCTACCGGTAGACGATGCTTCTTCATGGGTTGGAGAGTCCGTGTCACGAGGAGCTGCGGTCAAACCAAAATCCACCAAGACTACCGTTGTTTCGGACACGGTCAAAACAATTCCATGAATCTGAATGGGCCAAGCAATGGGCAACAGTTCCCATCGAATGACATGATCTCCTGCTGCCAGATTGTGGTTGGCCTTGCGCATGTTTGTTTATGTGTCTTTCTACGATTAATTCTACGAAACGATTTGGTTTCAAGAGCTGTAAGCTAGATACGGACAATGCTCCAGAGTTGTTGGAGGAGCCATGAGAGAAGAATCGTCCAGTGGTGGATGGGTGTTGTGGGATAATTTTTTTCCTTCTTGCAGGAGGAGGACAACGACGACTTGCACACGGTCACGATCTCCAACGTGCGTTCAAAGAAGCGAATCATACGCTTCCACGTGGAATATGTATTCCAAAGCCTCCAACGGATCTTCGTCCGATCGAGTATACCTAGTAGTCTATAGTCTATAATCTATTCATATTTCATCGTGGAGCGAGCCATAATGTATGCTGTACAACCGTAGTCCAACAAGATACATCAGAAAACACAGGGCTCCATGGCACACAAAAAGATTACTACATGTTAATAACCTTTCTTTTTATGTCGCCGACGAGAGTGGACGATTTCGTGGTGGTGGTCTTCATCCTCTGGCTGATCTCTTCGATGAATGCTCCGACGGCTCCAGGCTTCCGGTAGAGTTCCTGTCCACTGGCCATAGGCTGGAAAGGATTCCATAGGACGTTCCAACAGAGTGGCTGCCAAACCAGGATTCACCAAGGATATCATACGCTGAACAATGTCGTCGCTCACACACCCTTCCGACTTGCACAGTTGAAAGGATTGAGCCACCAAGGTCTCCATGACCTCGCCAGGTTCTAAACAATTATGACAGCATTTGAGCCAAAACGAGAATGTGTACTTGTTGAGAGGCAGCACATTGTTTCTCGTCACTTTCTCGAACAAGGATTTCACCATAAGGAACAAGACACCCAACGCCTCTGGGGGTTCTTCCAGGTTGGAAGTGGCCAATAGGATTTCATTCAGGTAATATAGCGCAGGCTTGAAAGCCTGACCGTGATCCGATAGATACAAGTCCAACAGCTCATCAAACCGCTCACACGCCAGTTGAATCGATCCCAAAGTGGGTTGTAGCAGGTGGGCTCGGATCGTGACGGTAAAGAGGCGTCGGCGGGGTTGGAGAGCCCTATGTTGGCAGTTTTTGTACAGATTCATTGACATGTCAAAGAAATGTTGGCCCAAGGCACTTGTCTTGGGGTGTTGGCATCGAATGAGACAGTCAATCATTTCGCAAAAGGAATAGGTGTTGGGTTTGGTCTTTTCAGCGGTTCGACTGAGGACTTCGTACGCCATGTCTGTCATACCTTCGCGGTTCTCTGGATCCAGATGGATGCAAGCCAACACACTGTTGTACGGCAAACAATTGTGGGGGAAACCCTGTGTGGAGTTTACATACAGCTCCATTTGCTTCAAGGCTTTATACGCTTCCACAGAACAACCAGGAGCATGGCTTTGTTTCAAAGCATCAATCCAATGGACATACAAATGGGCATCTGGAACGATGCGACCTTGCTCTTGCAAGGCTTCCACACGTTCCATAATCTTGCGTGATTTTGACAGTGTTTTCTTCCTGCCAACTATGTTCTGATAGGCCGCCATCATGGCGTTGTAGGTTTTCATCGTGGGTTCCACACCGAGTTTATCCATTTTTGCTAGAATGTCATCCGCTTTGACCCATCGACCTGCTTTGCTCCAAACGCGAATGGCATCGTTGAAAGGCCCGTCGTCCAACTGGCATTCTCGAGAAGAATTCTCAGGACAATACACATCGCAGGCTGTGTCCAGGATACGTTGCACGATTCTAGGTATCGTAGGACCATTGCAACTCGCTACCTTGCTAACGGCTAGGGACAACACCCAAGGCTCAAGCATGTCTGACAAGTTGCCCCCCCCGCTTGGGCTGGTCTCGTTCCAAGCTACCAGAATATCAGTCCACGCTTCGTCCACCAGTTCCGGTTCGGGATTGCCCATACAAATATTTGTAAAATACCCAATGACCAACTTTGCATCCTCTCGTCTACCGCCTTCCTTTTGTTGCGTAGCAAATGCCTTGACGAGATGAAAGCAGCAACGTTCATCGGGTGAGACCACTTGTTTGGGATCGACCTCAATTTGCATCAGCTGTTTGAAGAAGCGATGTGCATCATTGGCATACAAAGATCGCAAAGTCTTGTCACTACTTGTTGTAGCACACGTTGCCATGATTTGCAATGCAATATTCCATGACTTCCGAGACTCCAGCTTCCCCTCTTGTATCAGCCGCAGCATAGTAGGAATCAATTCTCTGACTTCATCGGCAGCACAGCGAAGAGAAGAGGATGTGGAATTTTTCATCGTCCGGTACCAACATAGGCTTCCTCTACGAAGCAGTGCCTGCAACCCTAGATGAAAGGATTCATCGTTGGCAATATCCAGATCAATGAGGTTCCAAAGCCAATCCAATACGAGTTGTACTCCATCTTCATCTGGTTCCAGCAAACGTTCCACTCCATTTGCATCCGCACTGACCATTGATTCATTTGCTATTGGGTACGTTTTCAGCACGTTTCGCATTTTCTCATGATACAACTCAACATGCTGTTGAGGGAGAAGGCTTGTCACACCGTCCTCTGCAGTGATTGTAGAATTGCTGAGCAATGGGGCACTGGTTGAGTAAGAAATCTGGCCATGTTCAGCTTTTGGGAAATGCTGCTTAAATGCCAAACTCAATTGGGACCCACAAAGGAACGGAGAAGAAAAGTAGACGAATCCCAACGCTTCAAAATCTTTGAAGGAGAGGAGTAACACGATCAAAATATGCCATATAGTCGGATGCGACTTCATCCTCCAACAGCCATAGCCAAAACTGCTCAATATGTGTCAATTTGTTGCTGACAGGACCTTTTCTCTGGTTCTTGGGAATCAAAAAGTGGAAATGAAGTTGCTACCCGACGAGAGCAAGAGGAATGTGATGATGTGAAGATAGATGAATGATGATTGACGGTCTGTTAACCATCCATTGGATGATTATGTCCCTACCCTTGTTAGGTACTCTAATCTATAGTTTATATACATATATTACATGCTTCACTCACCTGGGTCATTGCATACACCACTCTCAAGAAGTCGCTTTTCCCATTGCATGAAGGTCGGTTTACGTGACAAAGGTACGTTTGCGAAGCCAGTTTTACGTGATACCATGCGCAACGGACAATGACAGCAATGCCGGCGTGCCAAATTTGTCGATCCCTCAAGAGTCCCAAGCCCTCGGAACCCAGACCTGATTGGTGGAATTCTTCGAAAGATCGCTTCAGGATTCGGCTCCCGGTAGTATTGTTGCTACGTGGAAGATACTTTTCGAGAACGAGCCCGCCGCGCCCAGTGCGTTTCGTGGGACACTGCGACTTTGGTACTGGCTGTACGGCAAAATGCCCGAATCCAATTTCTTCCACAACTCCGCGGCCTCCGATCCAATTTTTCTCATTTTCCCCATCAGCTGCGAATTTGCACCTCCCACCTCCATCCGTTTGCTAGGAATAGCTCGTGCGTGGCGGCGGCAGTGCTTTTCAGAATTCGCGCCACCCCAATGGAATTGGGAATCCTACTTTGTCCTGCCCCCCTACAATCCTATCGGTAAGTGCACCTTAGTACATGTTCTACAGCAGGAGGAACTCCTCGTGACACGACCCTCGCACGATTCCCTGGAGAGAGGAAGGACCATGGTGGAAGAGTAACTCCTCGATGGGCTCAACCCCATCAACAACGACGCTATCTACGTAAACAATGTTATTAGCTTTGACTCTGTTCCAACTATCACTGGGTATCGAGGCAAAATTGCTGCGAAAATTGTCCCACATGTGCCGAAGGACTCCACCGACCACCACGGAAGGGCAGCGAAAGGGGTTGTGGATGGAAGGCGTTGTTTTTGTACTTCCAACTCGGTTTTGAAGCGCCAAAGAAGGCTTCCACACGTGCACACACTTGAGTGATACCCACTGTCAGCGCGATCAGTTGCTCAATCCCTGTTATTGAACACACAAGGCCCCCATGGTCCACCTTCCATGTCGCTTGACAGTGTGGTTGGGATTGCCGCGAAGCTTGCGAAATTCGCTTCTGGTACCACTTCTACGTACTGGTGACGTGGGTTTCCCGAACGCCGATAATGACCCTCCGTGTCCACCCGTCTGTCCACCTATCCGAATCCTCCCCTCATTTTGAAATCGTGATTGCGTTGTATTGCCACCACATCTTCCCAAGTTTTGACCATGCCTTTCTAACATTTTCGTTTCGCCGATCAACAGTCTTTCCACTTTGTTCTTTAGATCTTCTGTCGCGGAAGAACAACGAAGAGGATGACCGCTGGATTGAGTAATACTTCACTGCCCATTGTGCAGTCGACAAAAGAACAAAGACCTTCCGACCCCGCTCACCCGAGGAAGAATATGAAACGAAGACGTTTGGCTCGCTTGGTGTCACACGATGAAACTTGGATGGGAGAGGTTGGGGCAACTATGGAAAAGGCCACAGGGGAAAAGTCTCCTCCACAAACTGGAATGGTTCGACAAATCCCTATACCCACCCCCCTCCAATCTGAGCCTGTCCTCAAGATTCACATCAATGCCGTCCGACTTGAGGCGGAGCTATTTCCTATGAGACTTATATTATCCCGACTCATGGGCCACCCCACTTTCAATCGTAAAGGCATTTTCAACGTTGCTGTTGACCCCGTTGCTCTTGGTCTCCCTGACTATCATCAGATCATCACGGAACCAATGGATCTTGGTACAGTAAAGCGCAAATTGCATGCTATCGCTTACAAATCGAGGGAACACGCAGCCCACGATATCCGTTTAACCTTTCTGAACGCCAAGAAATACAACCCTCCCGCGAACCTTGTTCACGTTGCCGCTAACGAACTTCTGGCTTGCTTCGAACAAGCATACGCTGAGTTGGAAAGCTCAGTGAGTCCTATTGTTCACCCTTCAAAAGATGCATCGGGACCATCGGCTAGTACTTGTGATACACCAACGCAGGTTCCTGTGTCAACGCAACAAGCAGGTCCCTCAGATGCATCCTTGATGAAGGTTTGCTCCCAAGGTTATACAACCGTTCCACCCACTCCAGTAGCCAAGCCAAGCTTTGGACCAAATGCTTTCCCTCACAGTTGCCCCACCTGCAAGGGGCGGGAGTGCCAGTTTTGTCAGCAAGGTTGTTTGCTGCATGAACCTGCTCTTTTGGTTTGTTCTGGAGTACATTGTAACGGTGCCAAAGTGCGAAAGGGGTCTGTGTTCTACATGACAGCAGATGGACACCGTCAGTATTGCCAACGCTGTTACGTGAGTTTGGCCCCAGTGCTTCCTGGAACTACTGAGAATGATGCATGTCGATACAAGCAAGATCTACTGAAGCGGAAGAATACCGAGGAAATTGTCGAAGAGTGGATTAATTGTACAAAGTGTGATGCTGGTGTTCACTCCATATGTGCAATGTACAACGGGTTTATCCACGAGAAGAGCTCATTTGAATGCATCAGCTGCAGGAGCAATGACGAAGGCATGTCATCGCCATCGTCGGTTTCTCAAGATGTCTGTGACAATAGATACACCTTCTTGAGTGGCAGTTTACTTCCAGTGCCGATGAATTCCTTGGGACGGCAGTCAAATGGGCTGTTGGCAGATAATGTCCTCGCTCCGTGCCCGATGGCCTCTTTCATCCAATCCAAGGTTGCACGAGTGCTGTCTGACACCCCGAATGCAGACAAGACGGTGACTGTTCGTGTAATTTCAGATTGTGACAAGAATTTCCAGATTCCAGATGTCATTCGTCGGCACTTTCGAATGGCTACAAAGCAAGGCAGTGACGTAGTGAGACCTCCTTCGCTGGTACGCTATCGCCAAAAGGCAATCGCGTTGTTTCAACGAATTGATGGCATGGATGTTTGCATCTATTGCATGTATGTGCACGAATACGAAGGAAATGACGTCTACGACGAAGATGTTGACGCCCGCTTTGTGAAGGCAGCTCATGACAAACGAGTTTACATTGCCTACATAGACTCTGTCGAGCACTTTCGCCCTCGTGAGTGTAGGACACAGGTCTACCACGAAATGCTTGTTTCCTACCTTGCAACAGCACGTGCCCGCGGTTTTGAAACAGCTCAAATCTGGGCTTGCCCTCCAAGCCGGGGCAATTGCTTTGTCTTCTGGAATCACCCTACATCACAACGTACTCCCACAAGGGACCGACTGCTCAATTGGTACCATGGTGCTATCAGTCGTGCCCTGGACTGTGGCGTCGTATGTGACGTGAAGAGTTTGTACGAGAGTGAGTTTGAGAAGTATTTGGCTGACTTAGAGTCTCAGCGTCAAGAACCCTGTTCTGATCTGACAAAGAGCGGTCGCATGATTTGCCCTCCCCTTCTAGAGGGTGATTTCTGGCTAGAAGAAGCGGTGCGCATCCACGACGCTAACCTCTCAAGATACATCAAGGTCAGAGCACCCACTGATGTATGTGTGTGGCATGTAACACCACTTTCTAGCGATGAATTGGATCCATGCCCGGCCCTCCAGATTGCCACTTTGGTTAAAGACCGTGTGATGACTCACCCGAGTTCGGTTCCATTCCGACGTCCAGTGAATGCCGCCGCCATGAAATTGAAGAACTACCACAAGATCGTCCCAAATCCTATGGATCTGGGAACTATTTATTCCCAATGTGTCATCGGAGAGTACCAAGAGCTGCGTGAAGTTGTTGCAGATGTGGAGCTCATGGTTGCGAACGCCAAGAGGTTTAATCCAGTGGGTCATTATGTTCACGTCAAGGCTGATGAAGTTTTGCAGCTGTTTCATCAAGAGCTGTTGGCACTTGTAAAAATTTGGGAGGCGGGCCGTCATGATTCCACCAACAGTGACGACTGGCAAGCCTTTGCCAACATGAGGATGAGTTTGGACTTTACGCTTGAACTCAAAGTACCGGCGACTCTTGTCAAGCCAAGTTCCGTCATCATTGAAGACGACAGATCGTCCGACGGCTCAAGGTCGATGACGTTTTCTGTAGAGTCAGTAACTTCGTCACCTCTCTCTCGTTGCTCATCATCATTGAAGGATGGTGACGAAATCGAGCAACCTGCTGCGAAGATTCGACGTTCTCCTTCTTGGCAATCGAAGAGTCGTGGTAAGAGTCGAAGGGGAAGTCGCAAGAAGACACAACCACAAGAACCTCCAAAAAAACTCGATCTTCTACGAGATGGTCCTGAAGCCGTTATGCACCATATGGTCGGAAACGATCATTGGTTGTTGGATAGACGCAGTTCCAGTCAGGCGGGCTCCAAATCGAAGGCATGCGGATCCAAAAGACCCCGCAGCGAGAGTTCAGCGACCGCTGAAGAATCGAGTTCTCGAGGCCGCAGACAGGCGTGGGTTGGAGAGGAAGTGAGCCACGCTGTTCGTCAGGGTAGAACAACGTTTTTCACATGCTCCCTCGTGCCATCGTCCTCGTTGACAGATGATGAAAAGGCAAAGCGTGACGTATTTGAAGCATATATTTCTGAATATCAAAGCTTTAACCACATTGAGCGCCCAGTGCTTTCACCCATAAGTGATGCTCGCCACACACTTTTGGAGTTTTCGCAGTACAGACATTTTGAGTTCGACACTCTCCGAAAAGCCAAGTACAGCACTTCTATGTTGTTGTATCATCTTTCCAATCCAGACACTCGAGGGGTGGTACCCGTGTGTACGTCTTGTGAAATTAACATCGAAGAGGTGCGATGGCATAAGGTGAGGGAGGCCGTTGAAAAGAGGCGTCCAACCAAGAGTATATTGTCATCCACATCATTGGAAGGGAGTTTCAACCCGGAGGAGTTGTGCAGTCGCTGTCACTCAAATCACAATCTGAAAGACGAGTTCATCCCGATTCCTGTTTCCCAATTCGGGACATCATTTTAGTCCGATGGGATTATCCACAATAAATTACCACTAGCAGAATTGACTATAAAGGCTACTGTAATCGTGAGCACTCGAGCGCGTTCGGGATAGTATAGTGGATGCAAGTCGGAGACTGTGGGGAGGCTACCAGTAGTCCATCTGGAACGCTTCAAGATTTGAGTCTAAGTAGTCATTCCAACATACAAGGAATCACACAACATTAAAATCTTGCCATGCAAGGCTCGAACCTTTTGGGAAATTGTTGAAAGATGGGGAGGCCAAAGAAGACTGATAAAACTATTGTTTGCTTCTATTTGCTCGTTGGATTGCTTGCTTTGTATCAACTATCTTTGTTTCTCTTTACAGCCAATGTTACTAGCGTTGGAAAAGCTGGGGGCGATCAAAGGACAATAGCAGGACACGTGCCGAATGCAACCAAGAAGGGATCCATTGTCAGTATGAAAACTCAGCCATACTACTCAGTGTCATATTTAAAAGGTGATACCTGGTCGCCTTCCTGGATTGGTTCCAACCAGACAATTCCACAATTGGTGGAAAGCGAAGGACCTCTTCCATTCATTGACGAAAACTTTCCACAGCACGTTTCCAATTCAGACCCCGATAATTACATTCCAATGCTTGCATTTGTACGTCTAGCAAAGACTGGAAGTACAACGGTGTTGACTTGGATCAATGCCACCAGGCCTGGTGGTGATCGACTTCCAATGTATGAATGCTTTCTCGGGCCGTATGCATTGGCAGAAAATTTCCCTCCTCCTTTGTTTTCGAAAATCGATGCGTATCATTGTGCCCACCGACAATACGAATCCATGGTTTTGGAATGGGCCAAACATGTTCTCCCAGCAATACAGCTACGTCGCACTCGACGTCGTACCAACAGGGACATTGTTCAGGAATCACATTTCTCGTTGGAACTGTTCACAATGTTTCGTGATCCATTTGACCGACTGGTCTCCTTCTTTCAGTATATGCGATTGATTTATCCCCATTGGTCAGAGAGTTCGACTCCCGAACAAACAGAAGCAATTCTATCCAAAAACCTCACAGCTTGGTTAGAACTCTTGGCGACTCAACCTCAAAAGGTTCCTCATCTCCCCTACCAATTTGGGGCTTTGACCAATACCGATTTTTATACCGCCGCCAAAGCCATCCAAGGACCTAGACCCAAGGTGTTTCCAACCATTCTAGAGTGTTTTGAAGCATCCTTGTGGATGTTGACCGAAAGATATCCTCGATTCTTTATACCCAAGTTCACGGGAAGGTTCCTTGATTCCCCTGATACGCGAAAGAATGTCATTCGGCGACGACCTCGACCAAAACAGTTGAAACCATTAAGAGACAAAGCCCGGGAGTGGTTTCCTCTCGATTTTGATTTCTATGATATAGTGGTGGATGAATTTCGGGAACACCTCAAGGCCTCCAGAGTTCCAAAGCCGATTCAAGAGGAATGTATTCGATCCATTGATGCGAGGAAAGCTGAAGACATGGAAAAACCGCAACAAGAGGACAATTCTAGATAGCATTAAGAGGGAATGATCGTGGTCAACGCCATTCCGCCAACAAAAGGGAGTTCCCTTATCCGGAATCATTGGACGAACGTTTCTCTGGAACAAGTGCGTCAAATGCAAAGGACGCGGTTGCCCCTCCGAGGAAGTTTGCAAGCATTACCGATACCACATAAGGAATATTCCTCAACGCGTTGGCAGCACATAGTCCCACAGCAACCGCTGGATTGAAAACTGCTCCAGATATCCCTCCCACGGCGGTGGCGCCACCAATGACAAACAGGCCAATGGCTAGTCCATAATACTGGTTGCCTTCTGCTGCAGGATGGATAGCAACATTCAAAATAACAAGACAGAGGGTAAATGTGAACACAACCTCTGCCAAGAGTGCCTGGATGAGGGAATAGCTGCTACCCACAGAAATGCCTGAGTACGTCCCTCCAATGATCCCACCCAGGATGGCGCCCAGATACCCTCCCGTAAATTGAGACAACCAGTACTGAATCATTTCTAGGGACGACAATTTGCCTTGCAACCGAAACATTAAGGAAACGGCAGGATTGTAGTGCGCTCCCGATACCGGCGCTCCGCCATAGATGATTGCTATCAATACAGCACCGATAGTAAGAGGTGCAAATACGCTTGCCCCACCAACTGCCAACTGGATGGTCATGACGAGGATGGAAGTCCCGAGTAGTTCCATAGCCATCTTGCTGTTTCTGGTTCGTCTAGTATGTTCCGACTCTGCTACTTCCTTTGAAGGAGGCAGTAGTTCTGCTTGATTGTTTTCCAAGGCTAATTGAGAGGTTGAGCATGAACCCCCCGCTGGCAAAAAGGGATCATTCGATCGGGAGGGAACGGAGGTAGCGGTTGCAGGTGAACCATGCACTGACGGACCATTTGGACGATGAAATAAGGGGATTGTTGGAGTAAGTGGAGTAAATCCTTGACAAGACCAGCAAGCAAGGCACCACTGAAGCAGCACAACACACGTCGTCAAACTTTTCATTCTCCGATGGAAGGAACTCCTTTCCCAATGGCACCTGTATCACAAATTGATTCCCAAGAACTCTAGGTAAACACAACTAATCTAACTGCTGTTGGAGTAATGCCAAACATACATTCGTGCAAGATCCATGTTCAATGGCGACACTACTACTGCTGTCGTTGTTTTCCTCTGGGTTGTGCCCTTTCGGTGGAAACGGTACCCATGAAAATGTCCGTTTGTCCGTTAAACACTACAGGTAGGAAGGTCGTTGCTACAGTGCCGATGAAATTATGACGATTGACAAAGCTAAATTCACTACTATACAAGCAGAGCGGATCTCTCGCCCGTTGTTGATTCTTCTCCCCCCTTCACCCCAATATCGTCTAATGATGATGAACACTTTTTGTCGGGAACGAGTGCATCAAAGGCGGTTGATGCAGCGGCGCCTCCAAGGAAATTTGCAAGCACTACCGAAAGCACATAAGGGAGGTTCTGCAAGGTCTTGGCCAGGCAAAGCCCCATGGCAACTGCCGGGTTGAACGCTGCCCCTGATATCCCTCCCACAGCTGTCGCCCCGCCAATGACCACTAGACCTATGGCTACTCCATAGTATTGATTGCCTTCTGCTGCAGGATGGATGGAAACATTCAAAATGACAAGACAGAGGATGAATGTGAACAGTACCTCAGCCAAGAGTGCCTGAATGAGGGAATAGCTGCCACCCACAGATACACCGGAATACGTCCCTCCAATGACACCGCCCACGAGTGCACCAACAAACGCTCCTACAAATTGTGCTAGCCAGTATTGGATCATATCAGAAGAGGCCAATTTTCCTTGCAACCAGAAAGCCAAGGAAACAGCCGGATTGTAGTGTGCTCCAGATATCGGGGCCCCTCCATAAATAATAGCAATCAACACAGCACCGATGGTGAGAGGTGCTGCAAACAATCCATTCGCACCACCCACTGCCAACTGTATAGTCATGACGAGAATCGAGGTTCCAAGCAATTCCATGGCAAGCTTGTTGTATTGGGTCCGTCTCTCACTCTCCATCTTGAGTTTCTTTTCTTGTTCCGTTTGTTCTTGATTGGTTGTCCTTACAGAATTGGTGCCGAGGGGCTGGAAATCCAAAATTGTATTTACTTTGTTATGCAGCACTGAATCTGCTAAGGAGGAAACATGCAACCTCACGCAAACATTTTTATGGCTGCTACCAAGAAGTGCAACCGGTTGGGCACTGCTGCTGTTCGGGTCCAACGTTTGTTGTGGTAGTGGCGGCAGTTTGTGAGGAGCTGGAATCGAATCGAAAGATTCATGCGAAGCCGAAGCATGGGGATTCGCCTCCTCATCAAGGAGGAGGCCTCTTTCGGCGAACTTGGAAGCGCCAATAAAGGTACGAGAATGGCTTCCAACATGGCCTCCTGTTGGTGGAGAGATTCTACTACTACTTGTTGTCGCGTGACATGTGAGAATCAGTGAGGAGAGCAAGAGAAGTGTGATCAAATTCTCAAACCGAGAACAAACAACGCAAGAGTTGGCGCGAAGAATTTTCCGCCTTTTGGCTCATCCTGCTTGGGCAGTAATGCATCAATGACCCAAAATCTAGCATTGGAAAACAATTTTGAAGCATAGTTGTTTGACTTTGTATACTGCTTTTGATAATAGTACCAGTGACTAGTAGTACAAGGGAATGACACTATCGTAGTAGATACAATCCTTCTATCATTGCCGGAAGTACGAGTAATGGTTGACAATGGCATAGTAGCCAGTTAAAGTAATGGTACACATAAAATCTATTATTACTCTCCATATCGAGAACATTGGGCCAATTCTTCCTTTTGAAACTGGTTGACTTCAACACCGATTTGGTGTAATCGGGCTAGCGCTGCAATGACTGGAGATCGTGTAGCCATCAGTCTCTGGAAATTGGGGTCTGCATAGACTTCCTTACACCGCTCCGCCTCGGGAAATCCGCCGGATCCATGTCGTCGTTCATCAACATGTGGGTTCAACGATGTATCCATATAGTCCACTCGTTGCGAAACCATTTCGTAGAACATATCTGTGTCCTCTAGCAGCCCCACAACGGCAAATGAATTTCGCAGGTTGTACGCAGCTTGAAGTTCCATTTCTTCCAAGGTCATGCTTCCGCTAGCATACCCGGCTGCACAATGTTCACCGCACAAATAAAAAAGATATGTCCAGGCGCGAATACTAGCCCAACCATCCGGGGCGGTAGCTTCCTGCAAATCATCGCACTTGACCACCCGTGGATATTCCTTCCCCAGCTTCAGATAGCGCCGGCGACGCCGAGCGTTCATTTTGCCCAAATCAGGGCCAATCACCGCCTTGTTTCGCGAGTAATGATTGTCATGCCAAAAGAATTTGGAAACTAGCCAAGAAAAGGGATCTCGCAGTATTGTCACACGCATCACCGGTAGTGAGGCAATCATTTGGGCGTATTGAATCACAGCTGGTTCGGGGGAGGTACTGGTAATGTAGTCTCGGGTTAGTCCGTCCACAAAGGGTTCCCTTGGTTTTAAACACTTTCGCAGAAAGCGCTCTCGACCGTACTTCCAAGAAAGCTCAGGACTCTTGGGACACTCCACAGTTGGAATTTGCACTGACTCGATCATGTGAACTTGTTGCGGCACTTGCCAAGTTCCCTGGTTTGGTGCAAACCGGTTTTGAATCAAAGCTTCCATGAAATCGTTTTTCTCAGACTCAGCCCATTTGGTCGATCTCCACCATTCTACCAAGAAACTAGTGGGTAACCAGTGAAGCTCCGACCCCAACAAGTTATGGCCCATGTACACCGCATCACATCTATTGTCGCTAGATCCATCTTCGTCATAGTCACCACAGACCTCAGAAATCAGAGGACATGCAATCGCTTGCCCCAATGGTGTAGTGGCAGTACATGGAGAGTGTCCTTCATAGCCAAAATCGCCATGAAACTCAATCATCGAGTCAGGAATGAAGTTGGTTACATCAGAAGTGTAGAACCTTCCCATGTGCATAGTGCCCTTCGCATCCAATATAGGATAGTATGCACTATCATTTAAATGACGCTTCCAGTTTTCTCGCTCATAGTCTAGTGCCGACGCAGCCATTCGAGCACGGACACTTCCTCCACCAGCTTTTCCAATGTGTACAAAGATAAACGGGGCTTCTTGGCGCTTGCAACCCCATCGGCGAATCTGAGTATAAGACGAAGAACTAGAGATGGTCGACAAAAAGTCAGGAATCAATTGTCGAGAAGCGGATTGAACCAATGTGGGATCCAGGACTACCCAGTCTCCTTCTTGTCCTTGCAATTGTAGGAAGGCAAGGAGCGTCACGGCAGCGAGAACTAGAACCGCTCTTCGATGTCTCGAGAATCCATGCTTTCCTGACTGTCGTGGAGCGGAGACAGATACCATGACCAATCAAGAGGATTGTGCTCCAAGAACAGAAATGAGTAAAGATTACTTCTCACTGTCTACGACATCAATGGGAGTCTTTGTTGTTGTTGTTGTTGTGGTGGTGGTGGTGGTGGTGGTGGTGGTGATGGCTTCATAGAAGGAGGGGTGAGCGTTGGGAGGAGTTGGGAGTGCGATTCACTTCCTAAGTACCATATCAATGATTTTGATTGGACGACAAGAATCAACGGATGTTTGGTAGAACTTACCAGCAAAATGACATCCCATGCGACATCGCAATAGTCATCGCACATTGCCACTGACGTCACCAATTTCTCCACCCCCCGATAGGGTTTCAATCCCATCGAGACCTGATCTTCCCAGATCGTCCACCACAAAAAAATAGAACCTCACACAAACGTGCTTCGACGAGGTTCATCATAGCTGTACTTTCCAAGAAATCTCATACTGTCTCTCTTTCATACAAGCCCGCACAATGGCAAGCAATCCTTTCATGTCAATGTTTCAACGCGCTTCGGAACGAGTATCCTATTGTATGAAGCACTATCCCATTCTCAGTAATAGCCTCCTCTGTCTCAATCTGTGGATCGCAGGCGACTCTCTGGCACAACAATCCGAACATTACATTTTGCAGGCAGAAAAGAAAAAGAACAAAGAAAACCATACCGATGTTTCTGTGCCGAAACAGTCCTTTTTGGACTATTGGGATGTTTCACGTACAGCTCAATGTGCTGGCTATGGAGCCTTTGTCACAGGACCCATCATTGCCACCTGGTATCCCTTCTTGGACAAACTTTCTGGCCACTTCAATATGACAGCAAAATATGGTCTCTGGGGAGGACCTCTTTTTAAGGTATTCGTTGACGAATTCATCATGGACCCCCCTACATTGGTCCTCTTTTTTGGCTATATGAATGTATGCGAAGGCGGATCTTGGGATACCTTTCTTTCCAAACTAAATACACAGCTAATTCCAACTTTTCTTACTGGTTTGGCGATTTGGCCCCCTGTCTTGTTGGGGGTCTTTCGTTTTCTGCCATTGCATGCACAAGCCCCCGTGATCAATGCCTGTTGCATTATTTGGGATGGATTTGTGAGTCATCGAAATTTCTTGTCGAAACACCCACACATTGAAGCAAGTCTGGGTACCAGTGCCACACCGACGACATCCGTCGATACAAATGGTGCTCCAGACGAGTCAAATAATGCTGCTACTAGTAAAAACCGATAGTTTTGCTACCCTCGACAGAATGCATATCCCCCCGGTAGGTCGTTCCTTGTTTGGCCTCCTGAACGAGTTCCCGAGAACTCTAACGGACAAACGGACATTCGATGACAACCACCATTTCCCACCACCACCCGCCGCCATAGCACGACACCAACCACAACAACAGCAGAGGCGTTACTATCGGGTTTTTGCTGGAAGGATCAACCTATCCTGTACACCCTTCCCTATTTCCCAAAAGCAAGGCATGTATTCTCGGTGTTGTGGATAGTGTTCATTCTTCTTGGTAATAGTTTTACGCAGTAAAGTCAACTTTGGTGATCATGGCAAGATGTCTTGTGCTGCTTCCATGGTTCCTTCTCTATTGGTCTTGTGAAGGGTTTCTCCCTCTATCTCCAAGAGTTCCTTTGAGGTATAGTCAGGATCATGCACCAGTTCATGGACCAAACACACTTTGGCAAGCGGAAGGGAGACTTCCCAGGCAGAACGGACCGTTTCCAGCGCCGACAACCTCCTCTACCACCGCTCTACATTTCTCTCTTTGGACTGATTCCTTGTTTGGTGTGGGTCTTCCCGAAGTGGTATGTAGCTCTATTGCAAAATGAATCCCAAGTGCTACCATGTTCTTCTGCTGTGGTTTCCTCACCGATTGCCTCTCGGTACGGCCATTGTTCTATCTCATGACAGGCTACCACAGCAATCGTGGGCTATCTCCTTTTGGGAAAGGATGACATGATCCGATGGACAAAACGAGGAGGTTTGATTGTGGGAAAGACTTTGTCAACCTTTCGAATTGCTCTACAGAATGTGCAGGCCGGACTCAAATCCCCAGAACAAGTTGCAGAATTGGAGCGGGCGCAACGAGAGTTGGCCATGTCATTGGGGTTGCCACCGAATACGATTGTGGATTTCATACAAAAGTATCAACCTCCACCGGCTACAGACCAGTCTGGAATGGGAAAGGGTGGGACTGCCAGTGTTGCACCGGCTTCGAGTGGAGGAGGGGATGCGCCGACTTCTACGTCTGATTCCGTCATGACCGCCCTTGGAAAAATACCATTTTTGAACAGTCCTTCCTATTCTACCAACGATGCAGCAGAAGATCAACATATCATCCTGAGCAAAAGCAACGTCACTAGTCTCACAGCGAATGGTACCCAGAACGTGAAAGTGTTTCGGCGTCGGAGGCGTCGCCCCGCCAAAGAGAAAGAAAGGAAGGCAGCCGCGGCTCCTGTCAGCAGTAGTACTACAGGTAGCGAGAAGGTGACTTCCACTTCACCCAACAGCACCTCTGTAACTTCACGCCAGATGGAAGAATCCGAGATCCTGGGAAATGCCACCACGAACAACATGACAGTGTCGGATGTTGTCATATCCAACACAACCAGCACAGAGACCTCTGCTTCGTCATCATCTTCGGATTGGGCACAACGTCGCAAGGAACGTCTTTCCCGACTCACGCAACGGCTGGAGAGCGATGGCACTAGTACCAGTGACGCTGTTTCCACTACAGACAGTGCTGTCAAGGGGGAGGAAGATGAATGGACTAGACAGCGACAGGCCCGCCTGGAACGTCTCCAAGGTACATTGAGTGGATCGTCGCCCCAGCAACCTCCACAACCAGTTATGGATTCCAACGAGGACAATGTCATCCAAGATCATACAAGTAGCCCTGTGAGCACGGCAACTCCTTCACAGGACACAATATCTGCATTGCAAGCTCAATTGGCAACTTTGGATCGAGAACGAGAGGCAGAAGAAGCTAGATTACAACAAGAATTCCAACGACGGGAGAAAATGGCCCAAGACTACTACATCACCAAGAAGAAGCTTCTGGAAGAGGCAACTTCCACCCTTGGAGGAGGGACAACGGGAACCACTGCAACTACCACTGATGCAGCAACGAAAGATAGTGAAACCAAAGACGAAGCTAAGAAACCATGATAGCAGGCAGTACCCAATTAAGAAAACAGTATCATGTAGCCTTGTACTCTTGAGCCACTAAGATCTTTCGAAGCCTATCCAAAGAAGGATCGAAGAGCTTCATGAATTCTTTGGGAGGGACAAGGACTGTCCAACGAGACGTCACACAAGACATACTGCGATTATCGCGGTCATGGGGCGGCGTGGCACCTGTTCCGAAATTTTGCGCCCATGTGAGCCGTAGTATCTTTCACGTAGCCATTGATCGTGGGTGCCTTCGGTACGATACTTCGTAGCACACAACCTGTCGATCTACAAAAGGAAACAACCCTTTGTGCATCCCTCTTGTTGTTTGTCAAAGGGTTATTGATTAGCAACTGGGCTTTCTGTTCACTGAGAACTAGAGAGTTACTAGGAGAAGAGATCAAATAATTAGCTGGGCGCCTCATTTGGTTACGTTGCTGCTGTGCGCGCCGTGTTTCGAATCCCAAGTTCTTTGCTTTTGTTCGGCAGTGACTTCGAAAGAACAATCACACCAACACAACATACAGAGACCGACCCTGACCTGTCGTTGTATAGCCGTCGCTTCTTGATTGAAGGATATCCCTGAACTAAGAATCTTCCAGGTCTTATTGTGAAATTCTTCGCTGCGAGTCCAACGTACCAGTGAGGCTAGTTCTTGGATCTAATGGATCATCCAGAATCGTATTCAATGGAAGACGCCCCTACTCCTCCAAGGCACACACAGTTCTTGGATTTGACCAATGGTGAAGGGGGAGAACGTGGAGAGAATCACTACATGCACGATGGGGAAGAGACAGAAGATGAGGAAGATCACGAGCACCAACCTTCGCGCCACAGTGCAGGCGCCCCAGCCAACCGGGCCAAACCCTCCGTGCATTTGGCCAATTCTGGAGAAGACGCTACCTTCGATCCCAACACTCACGGAAGAGTTGTGGAAACGGGCCAAGAAGCCACCGGTCGTTGGACCCAAGAGGAACATGAGGCTTTTTTGGTCGGTCTCAAATTGTACGGCAAGGAGTGGAAGAAGGTTGCCGCCAAAGTGGGAACACGGACCGTTGTACAAACGCGTACCCATGCCCAAAAGTACTTTCAAAAGTTGCAAAAGGTCATGGATTCGGGTGACCCCCAAGTGGATGAAGTTCCCATGGGTAGCAATCGCTCCACACCCGCCTCCACCAAGAAGAAGAGACCGTCCACCACGGTGCCCACGTCAACTCAGCCAACACCTTCACATGGAAGCGCTGCCCATGTACAATCCGCAGCCTCGCTGATTTCCAACATGTCGGGTACAGAACAAGCTCCAGGGGCGTCGCCCGCTTTTGCCAAACCTCAGCCTCCTTCCAAGTATTCATCTACTGCGGCATCGAATTCTCATGGCTTTGCCGTTGTTTCATCTCTCGCAGAAGCACCCACGGCAGAGCCAACGCGATCACACCCACCTTCTTTTCCCATGAAGATTGTTGCACCGGCCCACAATGCAGCTGCCATGCGGGGGAAATTCCCAGAACCGTCTCCGGCGGCTTGTGGAAAACGCAAGTTGGCTGAAATCGCTGCTGCCCGCATGTTGGCGGGTGTGGCAGATTTGGAAGACGTTCGGCCCAAGGGACCTTCCGACAAGGTGTCGGAGGATGGAACGGCGACTCCGCCACCCGATGATGATGCAGACAAGGTAGTTCACATGATGAACAATGATACTCTCCCGATTATTCCTAGTGGCAACAGCCGTCCCAATAAACCCGGGTTTGGTTTGTCGTTGCAAATTGTGAATCCAGAAACTCTGGGAGTCTCGTACGAGACCCAAAAGAAGAAACGAAAAGATGGCCAAATGTCACCTCAAACACCTTGGGAAGGCCAATTGGCTGCACTTGTGAGGTACGTTGATTTGTTGATACGTTGAGGACATTGTCCTAATTGTTTACCTATCCTAAACCTTTTGAATTGAATGGTATCCAGTGAGGAAAAGAAGAAGGGGCCAGCCAAGGAATCCCAGGCATCTGAGGTTCCACCACCTCCTGTGTTGGGAACCACAATTACGACGCACACACTCCATCCCGTTGTTGGGCCCGGTTCCGCCTACAATCGCAATCCGTTGCACAAGGCCGTGTGTGAGATGGATTTAGCAGTGATCCAGAGTGAATTGGCCTCTAGGCCCAGCGAGTTTTTCCAGCGCGCGGACTGTCAGGGTTACTGTCCAATGCACACCGCATGCGCACTGTGTCTCAAGGACATGGGGAACTCGCGTATTGCCACTGAGATTGTTCGAATGATGGTCACTGCTGGAGCAGATGTGTCTGTGGCAGATTCCAACGGGAACACGCCACTGCACTGGGTCGCTCGGGCAGGGGACAAAGTGACTGCAGAGTTTTTGCTACTCAAGGCTAGTCCAAAAGGTACGTTTGGGAGGTCACACCGAAACCCACCAGTTTTTCAACATTACTGACACGTTTTGCGTGTGGCGTAGACGCAAAGAACGACAGAGGCGAAACGCCACTTCATTGGGCTCTACGAGCAGGGCGAAGGGGTTTGGAAGTTGCCTCGGTGTTAATTGACAATGGTGCCAGACCTGCTGTCTGGAGCAAGGAGTTTAAGAGGCCTATTGAAGTAGCGGCGGATGGTTTTCACGATGAAGAGGGGTCTGTCATGGATCTGAAGAAGCTTGTTACTGCGAGGAAACGACTGAACAAGGATCAAAGGAGAGTTCTGAAAGAGGCTATGGAAGAAAGGCGAGAGGCTAGATCCAACCTTTTGATGCTTTCTGCCCAGTCTCGTACCTTGGTGCTACACCATCCAGAATGCCAGCAACACATGCCCAAATCGTCCAGTGATTGGGAAAATCCAGATCGCGTTTCGAGTATCCTAGACAAGCTGCTTGGAAAAGGAGCTGGGGCCCCACCTGTGTATGACCACGAGATCACCTTGTCCCAAGAGTTTGAAAGGGCAAAGTTGGATTTGTTAAGTCGCATTCACAGCACAGAGTACCTGAACTTCGTTAATGAGTTGAGTAAGGACTTGGAACGCCAACACCGAGAGTCGGGAGAAGGCGCCGACGAAGAAACCGAGGAACCAGCCAAGAAGCCCCCAGTTGTACCTTTCACTCCCATGGTTAGTGTTTCTGAGATGTAATCATTTCCCCCGCATACTCAAGCTCATATCTCACCTTTGCAACCTTGTCTGCTGACCCCAGGTGCAACGTTCAATGATCAAAGTGGCAGAATCGAGTGTGAAGCTCGGGCAACATTCCGACACATCCTTCAGTGTTGGGTCCCTTCGTGCCGCACGAAGGGCTGCTGGTGCAGTCCAACACGCTGTTGACTGGTATGTCTATTCTTGGGAATGTGTTTGTTTTATGTTGTGCAAATTGTCTCTAATTCGCTGCATCATGATAGTGTCCTGGTAGGAAGAAACCGAAACGCCTTCTGCGTCGTCCGGCCTCCTGGCCACCATGCCGGAATCAACGGATTATTGGATGGAGGGGAATCTTGTGGATTTTGTATTTTTAACAGTGTCGCTGCGGGTGCCATGCACGCAATTTCTGATGAAAGGTTGCTATGTGACCGGTGTGCGATTGTAGACATCGATGTTCACCATGGAAATGGGACAGAGGAGATTGTTCGAAAATGTCATGATCCTGGAAAGTTGTTTTTCTTTTCCATCCACTTGTACGACAACGAGCGTAAGGGAAAACGGGAGACAAAGTCCTTCCAATACAAGTTCTATCCAGGGACAGGGGACGAAGATGATGTTGCCTTGAACATCATTAACGTCCCAATTACCCCCCTTTGGAAAGAAAAAGAAGCTCCAGCTGCTGCAGGAAACACACACAATACTCGGCACCGTACTCGTCAAACTCGAGCAACGAAAGAAGGTGATGATGGTTCAGACACAAATAGTGGGAAAGGAGGCAATAGCGATGCAGAAAGCGATTGTCGCCCGTCTTCTGGAACTTCTACCCCTACTACCCCAAATTCCAACCCCACTGCTACGAGTGGTCGCATGGCATACAGGAGAGCAATTCAGAATCGGCTTTTGCCTGCTTTGAGAGCTTTCAATCCCGATTTAATTTTGATCAGTGCCGGGTTTGATGCTTGTAAAGGGGATGTGGGGAATGCCAAACATGAGTTCGGTGGCAAGGAGAGAATGGGAATTGACTTGGAACCGGAAGACTATGCTTGGACAACAAGAAAAGTTTTGGAGATTGCTGATATTTGCTGTCAGGGTCGTGTTGTATCGGTACTGGAGGGAGGTTACGGTCGAACCCCGGCACATACAACCACAGGGTCTCCCCCTGTGCAGGCAAATGCAGCTCTTGATAAGTCTGCATTCAGTGACTGTGCCATTCGACATGTTCATGCAATGATCGATCCTTATGATACAGAAGCAAGATTTGGGAATTCGGCGTAACCTACTCCTTCAACTATATGTTGCAATAGTGGCTCGCATATGTGAAACGTATGTATCCCGCCCATCCAATACGGTGACTTACTAGCTATGTCTTCCTCTCTTCCTCAAAGTATGCAAAGTATGTGTGTTAGTATAACATGCAGTACTCATCTCTGGTAGGTAGTGTACGTTATATTATGCATGTATTATTAGGTCGACATCAGCAGAAACGAAGTAGATAGTTTTATTGGCGGCGATGGCGAGGAGGCTTGTTGTGTTGACCATGGGAACCAGTTGTTGGCAGCGACATTTTGTTGCGAAACGAAGAAGTGTTTATCCGTCGACGACAGAAACGATCTTTCTATTAGAAAAGATGTAAAGAGAGAACAGACGACAATAGATAGCAGCATTGATTCTCCGACTCCCCATCACCATAGTTTTATCTACTACTACCCTACGACGCATTTAGAGTTAGCACTGTTCAAGTGACGATGAGACCTGCAAAAACTCGAATTCGTGATTGATCATTGACGAATCAAATGGAGAGTGAAGCGGCCCCATGTTGTGGTGCAATGCAGCCCTTCTTCCAACAACTCGCGCAAAACGATGTGATGTGAGAGAGGAAGTTGCGTAGCAGCAAAACAAATTCTCCGACAGAGCATTTGTACATTCGAGGCGAATGTCGCCCAACATCGTGGTGGTGTGTTGTCGGACCTAAAATATAGGAGGACTCACCTTCCTATAATTCGGGATATATCTGGCATATAAACCATTTTGTCTTATCTTGAGGGAGTACTTGATCAGTCGTAGACGAAGATTGAAGTTGGGCGACTGACAACAAAAGGATTGAGTTTCAGGCCTATATGTTGTAGTGGCTCACAAATTGCGAAACATTGTGTTCAATAATCCGAAAACAGGAATCACCACACTGTAAGTTGGTTGGGGAATAAAGAGCAAGAGAACATTATGTGGTTTCGACATTCGGATGGATTGGCTTCACTCTCCCGAATCCACGGAGGATATTTCTTTTTCGGAGGAGTTCCAAAATGGGACTCGCGATATAGCCCACTATAACGCTAGAAAACATACTGTGAAAAATGGAGAGCAGAACAAACGACTCTATTGTGAAGAATTTGGCATCAGCGAAAGTGCCTGAGAAGCGATTCAGACATCTCTCTTTATAAAATGGCATCTCGAAAGTTTGCTTTGTGGTCGACACCCATATATACCTAATGCAGTCCGTTTCGCCTCTGGGGATCCAAAGTTCTGCGTGAAGTCTATACCATGACCACGTGGGAACGCAACCAAACCGAGAGCAAAGTCCAAGTCGGAAAGTTGTCTCACTAGAGATTACTACTTGTAGGCAGGAAGAACTAGCGTTCGAAGCGTGAAGAAGCGCGTGTCCTAGAGAAAATGAGCGGAATGTTGAAGTGTCGATTATCTCCCCGTGAAGTGGATTCGACTCTTGTGGCCCTTCTCGCGGCAAAATGTGATGCTTAAGTGGGGGTTGGCGGTTGGTGGTTCTGCGACAAATAATCCAGAGATGAGGCACAGGAAAAATACTTTCACAAATTCCAATCACCTCAGGCTCCCCCATCATTCCAAAAAATCATCTCGATCGATTTCATGAATATGGAAGCACGTACCTCATCCCTCCCCACCGCTGCCAAGGCTCTTGATCTGTGGGCTTGCCGCCTTGACATTGAGCGTGCAGCCGCCAAGAAAGTTCAGTATGGTTCCTCCATCAGTGTCCGACAGTGCCTCCTAGAAGCAGGTTTCGACGATTCTCAAGCCAGCAACCGAACAATGCAAGCTCGTGTACGACGAGAAGTCCAACGCTTGACAGTTGGAAAGCGAGATTGCACGGCAATGAAGCGGGCCAGGGAATGCCAAAGGAACAGTTTCCCTTTTGAGGAGATTGCGATTCCTTCTTCCAGCGATGAAGCGGATGATGACATTTCTGTGATTACAGATGCCAGCAGTTTGGAAGAACCTGCTCACATTTCCCCCTCCGAATGCAACCCACTCTTTGTCGGCTCTTTTGGTTTCCAAAAGAGTATGGCTTCAGAAGCCCGTGCACTCTTGCGTGTCTCAAGAATGTTTCCCGGTGAATTGGGCCATCCTCTGTTACGTTCCCTGGAGGGTGCTGCAGCATTTCAAAGTGTTATCACGCCGTCTGCTGGAAATTCCACTTCATCAATGTCCAAATTCTCCATCCCACTTTGTGTAACTCCTACAACAAACTGCCTCCCTCCCTTGAACTCTACCAGCAGTGCTGGTCCTATCCCAAAGTTGTTTCCTACTGCACCACGCCCCATGACAAACACAAATATGTTGCTTTCGGACAACTTGCGCCACGCCATGATCGACCGGCCGCTTTTGTTCTATTCCCCATAGACTGCACATAAAGATTTTCTGCTATAGAGCGTTTCTGGATAGATCTACGACATTCTGTTTACTTTCAGTGTTACAGCTTCCATACCTCATATTACAAGATGTACTGGAGCTTGACATTGACATTGCAGCTTCCAGAGAGGTACATATACACATCCAGTAGTAACCATGTCCCTCTCTCTAGAGACCGGCTTCCTCCTCCTGCAAGCAGCCTCCTATCTTGCTTCCTGGAACAACAAGACAGGGATCTGGTGGGACACCAATGTCTGTTCCCTTCCAGAAGCGTTGAAGGGGCCGGGGTATTCCAAGTTGGGATCATTTGCCTTGGTGGTGACACAACATGTGCCAAACGGGCTGCATTTGGTCATTTCGCTACTATTATTGGACAAGGTACGCCACGTTTAGCTCATCTCAGGTACTAGTATGCTATGTTCTCTACCTACTAGAGTCACTCCTCCTAGATCAATCTAGAGGGTTCGTCGAAGTCGGGATTCCGTGTATCCCTGTGTAATCTGTACCAGGTAGAGCAACGGGCATTCATAGGCCTCTCCAGAATGCTGGGACAAAGGGTGGCTCATGTGTGAATGCTCGCGGAACTGCAGGCCAATTAATTAGTTCTTGGCGAAGCGGCGTTGGTGGTGGTGGTCCTCGTGGCGCCCCAAAGCTGTTAGTGGCGTCTTCCGACAAGGTCGATCCCCAAACTCTATTTTGCGAGTCGGACGACACAAGGACGCGTCTGTCCATCCTTCTATTCAAATCCTTGCGACTACTCCACCACTTAATTTTCGGCTGAAATGAGAACGACGTCGGACACCTCCCAACTCGTCTATTCTTCCACAACTTCATTCATCTACATCCTTCCCACAACCATGTCAGAAACCGCAATGGAAGACAAATCCAACAAACGCAAAAAAGAATCCCAACCTCCGGAAGGTTACAAGTGCAACATCTGTCAAGGAACGGACCACTGGATTCAACAATGCCCGGATCGAGAACAACACAACAACGCCAAGAAAAACAAACGCCGCAAAAAGAAACATACCCCAGTACCTGGAGTAGATCCATCTAAAAAGGATATCGAGACTGCCCGCGCTTTGCAAAAACTGGTCCCTCCCAAGTGTCTGTGTGGTATCCCGGCTCGTTTGAAGAAAGTGAAACGTTCGCATGCCAACGAGAGTTCTAGGGCCATTGGCAAGTATTTCTTCTTTTGTTCTAAGAAAAAAGAAGAAAGGCCTTGTCGATTTGCTCGACCTGTTAAAGTTCCCACAATCTCCCGACAACATGACCAAACCAAACCATCCAACGACGAATGAGCAATATTGCTCGGCCTATCAAGTGTTTCACAGTTGCACTCGTGCTAGTTTTCAAAATTTGTGTTTGGTCTTCTTGGTGACACTCGAAATTTGGTTGAATGGGGGAGTACAATAGCTCACAAACTAGGGGTTTGGTTGGACTGTTATCAGGCAGCGTCATTCTCTCGTCTCACTGCCCTGATAGACACTTTCACCACCAAGGGGGAAGTGAGCGGAGTGTGCCTCTCAAAACATGCACTACAGCAGGTCTGTGCTAGAGTATTGTTTCTACTACATCACTCTGTAATGCTTTGTCGTATTCAATAATTCCATAGAGAAATAGGATCCCCAACATAGGCTAGTTCCGTCGTTTTTCAGAGTCTTGATCCTTCATAGGGAACACATAACATATCCACCATGACTCTTCTACAAACTGTAATAAGCAGCAGAAACAGCGGCAACCGATAGATACCAAAGCCAAGTCGATGCGTTCAAACTTGAACCTGCTGAGCTAGTAGTCGGAGTGGTGGTGGAACTCGTCGTACTTGGTGATGCACTGGGGTTGGCGGTGTCCTCGGGGGCAACAGAGGAAGTGGTCGGTTCTTTGGTACCACTAGTAGGGTGTTCCGTAACTACGGTTGGAATTCTCGTAGGATAACGTGTTGGGGCCTGTGTGAGCACGGTTGGCTGACTAGTAGGGTCCTGAGTAGGGTCCTGAGTAGGGTCCTGAGTAGGTGCCTGAGTAGGTGCCTGAGTAGGTGCCTTGGTTGGTGCCTCAGTGGATGGATCCGCGCCCAGGCAAAACTCATAGATGGGAGCCGCAAACGACTCCAGAACACCTCTTTCTGGTTCGATGTCACCACTCGAAAGGCCAATATTGGTGCAATCAAAGTAACCACCATCTGATCCAAATTGACAATCGCTACATGCTTGATCATCGACACGGATCTCACAAAAAATGGTAAAAAAATACAACACGCAGACTTCCTGCTCGTACGGCTGGAAGTAGTTGATGCAAGCTTTTCCCAGTCCAGAGTAATCAACCTCCGCACAAAGATCACTTCCATCGTAGCATAATTCCTCTAGGCAAACAGTTTCCAAGAGACGGTTGTCCTGTTGGACAATGCTTGGTTCTTCGTGGTTGATTTCGGTGTCCGATTCTGCTGGAACACACAAGCCGCCCAATTTCGAGTCATAAGTAGCGACACAGTGTGACTCTACTCCACACGCCAAAACCCCAACGTCGGGATCGCATTCCTTCATGTTGTAGGCATTGCTGCTGGTTTTGACCAACCGCTCTTCTTCTCTATGGCTATTGACCAAGGTGGAAGAGCCTATGACATTATCACCCCTCCCTGTACTACCAGTACGGAAAATACTGGCAGGTCTTCCTCGAGATCCAGCTGTGGGGGTGGTGCGAGACGAAGAGGCTGGGTGGTGTTGCTTGGTGCCGTCGTGTGGCTCAGATTCACGAGAAAACAATGGAGAGGTATTCCTACTAGCACTACCCTCGCTATGGGAAAAAACTCCAGGAAGTGTTTGGCCAAGAAGGACGGTGGAAGCTAGGGAGAAACGCATGTTGACAACAGAGTTCTATGTTGTGACCAAGAATTCGAGATAGATTTCATGCCGTCCCGGTGGTCGGTGATCGTCGTACGAGGTGCGGGAAAAAGGCACTACTACTACCGGTACTTCTAGCATAACCAATAATTCCGAAACGCCCTCCTGCATCATGCAGCCCGCTGAGCTACCGTATGTTTTTTGTTCGTGTTTATTGGACAAGCATGCAGTGCGACAAAGACCTTGAAAACATGGGAGCTTCTTCACGAGCAGCACAAAACTCCGGAGGAGGGGAGGTCAACAACTGCTCCAACCTTAACACGAGGTTGGTGCAACGATTTCGCTTTTCTTGGCCTACCTAGAGTACCGGTAGTTTGGGAGATTGTGAGAACACTATAAAACGTCGTTCTGTGTACTACTAGTATCATCCTACCGGTAGTCAAAGAAGCTCCCCTGGACTGCAGAACATCTGGTCTATGGTTTGGTACCAATCCTTGGACGGTATATAGTATAAAGTACCGAGAGCTCCTTGTGCGACGAACTGTTGGTAGGTGTGGATCACGAGCGCAATATGCGACCCCAACTGAAATAAAAGCGACAAGTGTGACAATGATGCAAGCACATTGGACCGACTCATCAGATATTAGTCCTTGTATCACAATGACGAGCTCGTACCAACATCATGAAGTGCTCTGTCGGGGTCATACCGTTGAGAACACTTCTGATACAGAGGAAGGAACCAGTGTGAACCACCAAAGCAACCCAACTCATGTTGTGCTTCAGTTTGGTCAACAAAAGCGAATGGATGAACAAGGACGAAAGGATATGCTATGCAATGACTTTCACATTGCCAGTTGTTCTTAACAGTAAATTCACCACAAAACTGATGAGGATTACCTCGTCTATAGTGAAAGAGTCTTGCCTGTCTAGCTGAACACAGCGGTAGTTCTGGATTCTGATCGAACCGACGATGTTAAGAGGCGATTCACTAGAGAATCTATCGGACGAGGAAGAGAAACAACATGAACTTATCTTATGCAGAAATGAAACCATGAACCTAACCCCAGCCCAGATGGCTGCAGAAACAGGAGAGAGGAAGTCACGCCTCACCCTACCTACAATCCATATGCTGCCACCATGGCAGCCGAGACACCCATGGTGCAAGCTGTCGCAAAGGACATGAGATGTTCCGTGCCACTCGTCCACTCAGTGGTGTTCGTGTCGATGCCATAACACTGCGTCAACATAATCGGAGGACGAGGCGAGTCGTTGCAAAAATTTCCAGAACCCATGCCATTATTGAGACAATTCCAAGAGCCGCAATAAGACGTCAACTCACAAGAGTTGCACTTGTTGTTGTCCAACGTCAATTCGCAGCTGATATCATACGAGTTAGAAGTAAGTGAGACGCTTGTACTGAAACAAAACTTCTGATCGTATGGAGTGTCAAAGTCATAGCAAAGGCCAACGGTGACTGAGGAAGAAGACACGGAAAAGTTGACTGTTCCGTCGTAACATACGTTTTGACAAACTGTGAAACAGTCGCTGGGGAAGGTACAGGAAAAGCTGCCTGTGTAAGACGTAGAACTCAAGTTGCTACAATCGCAATCATAGTCTTCAATTGCTTCGCAGTACTCTTTCAGTCCATAGAGTCTGCGGTTGTCCATGGGCCTGGGAGCACATACACCACCCAACGATGAGGTATCATCTGCCTGGCAAACCTTGCCGAATCCACAGGTCAAGATACCAACATCTGGGTCACACTCGGAGCCCACAGCCTTGACATCAAAACGTTTTTTCAAGTTCTTCGCCGTTTGTTGTTGAATAGCAGGGTTGGTGCGGTTGACTAAGCGACCACTAGTTGCAAGGGAGGACGGCTGGGTTTCGTCCCCGCTCACTGGAGTGGTCATCAATGGATAGTGTGACCTTGTTGGCATGGGGTGATCATGTTCTCTTACAATGTTGGTCTCGTCACTAAACCCATTGTCGTTGTTGCTGAATGCAAAGACAGGGAGTGCCTGAGCCAAAATAGCGGCGGAGATACCAAAACGCATGGTGTCGATATTCGATTGGATTTCGAAGGGTTGCTGCTTCGTTTTGTGCGTGTTGTTGTGTCGAAGAAGTGGAGCAGCAAACCGCAATCTCATATATCTTGGATTCGTAGTCGCGGTCTGAGATTCATTCAACGGACGGTACCAGTAGGAGGTACTACTCAACTCCTCGACTGTACATCAACTCCTCGACTGTGCTGCCACACGACATATCGAGTTCATTCCTTGTCCAACCTACCCTAGTACCTCTAGTAGTTCCCTACTACCAGAACACCGACCTGTTGTAGTATAAAATGCCTGATTGACGGTGGTGTTGTTCTGGAAGTACCTACCTACCGGTAGGTACCGGTAGTACCAGTACGACGAGTACTTGAGACGTGTCAACAACCTCGTGCAAGGAATCGTTTTCATTGGTACATCTCATTTGTCGCCTTTTGAAATAGGGACAGGTGGACCAATCATCGATCACCAGCTGACGAGGGCAAAGGAAATATGGAACAGCGGAGAATGCCCACGAGCGTCTGCGACTTGGCCATATCCCCCAATCATATGCTTCTCCGACGATCTAGTTTAGTTTTTTCCAAGATCAGCACGGCGGACGACGGCTGCAAGAGAAGTGAACACACACAATTCAACAATGGAAACATCAGAAAGTAGTTTACTTGACCATGAGACTTGGGCATTCACAGGCAGTTACGATGAACACAGACGATTCCTAGCAGACTATGGGGAGGCTGAACCGCTGGACTACACGGTTCTCAGCGTTGCCGTCATGACTTTGGGATTGATTCTCTGTGTCGAAGTCGCCCGGCACAATTTGGACCACATGGCAGAGCACCGGCCATTCTTCAAGACAGTTTTGGAAGCTACCTACAGTGAATGTAAGTTCATGGTTCTTTTTGCCGTTGTTGTTGTTGTTGTTGTTGTTCAATTGGAAGTTGTAGAATCCATTCCATGCTAACGCGCCACGTTCACGTTTGACACGATTCCGAACATTCTCCTCGGCACTCTACAGTGGCTACGCTAGGATTTGTGGAATTTTGTCTTTTCCTTTTGTTGAGATACTACGAGATCAAAAATAAAGAACGCAAAGAAGTCTTTGCAGAAGTGCACTTTGCTTTGTTTTATACTGCTATCTTCAATGCGATTCAGAGTGTCATTTCAGCATACTTCGCCAGAAGAGCGTCGAACCGTCTCTGGGTGGAAACCGAACAATTGGAACTCGATCACTACGTTGAAATTCGAGAAGAGTTCGAGCGGACCTCGGAAAAGTATCATGCCGTGCTAAATCATGCTGAGCAAATGAATCAAGGGCCATTGTTGAGACAGTGGCGCCACTTTTGGCATACTGTCTACCATCCTAGCCTCCGCACTAGGTACTTGGATTTGCTTGTTCAAGTACGATTCCACCAGCTTCGACTACACTTCTTGGAAGGAAATCAACTTCCTCTTACTCTGAAAGTGTCCGACTACTTGAAGAGAGCAGAACAGAAAGTCCTCATCGATATGGTGCACGTCAGCGGAGTGGCCTGGTTGCTTTTGACCGGAGGGTTCAATCTCATGTACTTTTTGGAAGGAATGATTGCGAATGCGACTTCCAGCGAAGATGCTGTGGCGTCTACCATGTCCTACATCTTCTTTGGTGTGTTGGTTCTGTTCATTCTCATTTGCCTTGCCTTGTACGCCAAAATGCGTAGCATTTTCCAGTCTATTCTGTACGTGCTGCTTCCGACAATCAATACCCTCATTGGTTGTTTGATACCTGACTTTCTAACCATATTTACTCGTGTTTGCTTCACATCAGTCAAATGGATCACGATAAAGGGAACGAAGACAACAAGCAAGAGACAGAAAAGGCCGGAGAGAAGCAACAACGATCCTTCTTCTGGTTCAATGAACCGAAGGTTGTTCTTTCCTTGATTCAGTTTATGCAGTTTGGATACGCCTCGGCTCTTTCGATCGTCATTATGTTTTGGGAGGATTTGTCGCATGACGTTCCTGCCACCACCTTCTTGGCTGCGACAATTGCCTGCTATGCCGTCTTCGTCTATGTGCTCTCGAAAGTCTTGCCCCAATACACGCTTTGCACTTCTTTGGGATACCTGGTGAACAAACAACATTTGCAGGCGGCAGTGGCGATGCACAAGTTGGAGGAAGCCAAGAGGCGACAAAAACGAAAGATGGTGCAACTAACATTTGACTCCGAGTCAATTATTTGTTTGGATGACGATGCCCACAATAAGAGTTCAGCAGCCTTGGGCTCATCCGGGGTAATGGGATCACAATCGAGCAACGATGTATTGAATAGCAGTGGCCGTTCCAATGGTAGCAATCTATTGAGCTCTCTGAAGGAGAATGGTCATGGCATTACCGACTCCTTCCGTCAGAAGTCTGATAAGTCCGCCTTATTGGCTGAGCTTGTCAAGATGGACACGGCCTCACTGCGAAAGCAGCTGCCAGAGAGATCGCAAACTCGTCTTCAAAGCCGCGAGGAGCGAATGAAGGCGCGTCGCAATCGACGAAAGTCTGTCTCTGATGGAGTGCAGCTCATGAGGGGTTTAAACAACACGTTTCCAACCTTTTTTGGAAGGGAGGACGCGTCCGCTGATGCAACCTCCGCGAACAGCCCCAGTGTCAAGTCGAACCCCAGCAATGCTCCATTGCCACCAGTGATGGAGAAGGCCCCTGAAACTAAACAAGATCGGGCAGCACGGATGGCAAATCGACGAGCGCTACGCAAAAAGGCTGTGTCGGCATCTGATGTCATTCAGTCATGGAGAGGTACTTCGCAAGAAGAGATTAAACAAGGGCCACTATTCCAGATGGCGGCAAAGCGCGCCAAAGATGATTCTTTCATCGAGGCTAAGACTGCTCCGAAGGATGATTCCAGTCAACAGCGAGGTGATCATGTTTCTTGTGGATCGGACGTGGCGGATGAGATGGCGAAATTACATCGCAAGCTCAAGGCTGAAAGGAAAGCATTGGAGCGGTCAAAGAGAAGAAAGGCAGCCTCAGCGTCAAGTATCATTCAAGGGTGGCGAGAACAGCACAGTGAAGAGATTGACTCTGCTCCTTTGGAAGTCAAAGTCCCAATTGCAAACGATAGTTCAAACGATATGTTTGCCTTTGGCAATGCCAGCGGTTCTGTTTCAGGTGATGGCTTTTTCTTGGACGAAAATAACACCAGCGACTTGGAATCTGCAGTTTTCCAGGAATCAAGTTCATCCCTCATGAAAGGTATGGATTTGGATGACGAACCCATCGAACACACGGCCGACCCCTCCGCAGTATTTGCCAATCTGGATGAGATTCTTGCTGCCAAAGCTTCCGGTGTGGAAGAGAAGCCAGATGACGATGGAAGTCTTATTCTCGCCAAAATGGAGGATGATCCAACGGTTGATACTGGTAAATCAGTTGGAGAGTTGAGTGATGTTGAGATGGTGAAGCCAGACTTTGAGAATTTGCGTTCGGCCTACCAATGGGAAGAACCGTGGTATGCGAAGCTGCAAAACCGGTTTTCGTTGCTTTCCATAAAGAAGTCTTGGCAATCCTACTATGTGAGCGAACGCTATGTCGTTTTGAGCCATGTTTTCGGGACAATCGCTGTCTTCTTCCTCATCGGTATGAGAGTGGAAGCCATGAATGCAATCACTGGCCACTTCGATCCAAGTGATAACACTTGGGAGTTGTCGTTGAGCAATAGTTTCTGGGCAGAAGTTGCTTGGTACTCGATGTTTATCTTGAACAACCTCCTGCTTTTTTGGGCAGTCAGTGGCGAGTACCAATCTATGGAAGATAGAAAAGCTACCTTGGCTGCACTGATCGATATGGTCCTCACTCTCACTTGTCTGACGTGTCTTTTAATTGCGGAGTCCAAACGGTGCTGTGACGATCCAGAAGACTATGAGAACGGATACTATGGCAATAGCTCCTCGCATGATGACTATTACTATTCAGATCATGATGACTACTACAACTCCACCGATGACGGGCATCGCATGTTAGCAGAGGCAACAGGTTCAAGCTCGTCAGCTTATGACGATGATATTTGGCATCAATGTTGCCCTTCTTGGGGATTCCGTACCTATGGTGGCCTGGGTCCCATTGAGCCTTACACTTCCTTGATTGCTCTGCGTGTGCTTCGTTTCTTTATTGCTGGTCTGTGCGTACGTCCCAGTATCACGTCGGTCCTACAAAAGGATACCGAGTTGGAACACCATGATGAAGGGCACGGGCATGATCATGATGGTCACGGCCATGGGCACGGACACGCAAGCGTTCAACGCGGCACGGCCTTGGAACTCTGGCAAGAAGCTGTAAGCAAATACCCTCACATTGTTGAGAAGCACGGTCAATTCAGCGCGGAGCTGTTCCAAGCAATGCTAGGTCTCGAAGTAGTGGAACCAACACCTACTTCAAAAGACAAGCTGTTGGCAGTTGATAATCAAAAGTTGTTGACAGGTCCTAGCGAAATTGAACCTACGGACAATGTCGAAGCAAGAAAGCCAACCAACAAAGCAGCATTAGGCAATTACAAGTTGAGCGGTGACCAATACGCTCATTTGCCGGCTGAGAGTCAAGCTATCATCTTGGCTGGAAAGATCGGCAGACCTGTGAGAGAAAAATCCAAAAGCCTTATGCATTCGAGCAGTCATGGGAGTCTACCTATTCTCATGGAGGACCACCCAGGAGAGAACCATCACGCTGAACCACAACTGCACGAGTTTGAGATTGATGAGGCCTTGCTCGCTGATGAAGAAGTCGCCGACTCAGAGTTTATTGCTCCAAACGCACGTCTAGTTCGAAGTATGCGTCGTTGTGACCGTCGATTGTACCCATTGTTGAAGGAGTGGGCTACAGTAGATGTTGCCATCACAGACTATGAGATCGTGTACTTCGAAGTTACCTCAAAGGAACCAGCAAAGTTCCAATCATCTCGTGAACTACATGAAGAGAAAGATGCTCTAGTTGCCGCAATGCAGGCAACAAGAGGAGGAAAAAGCCTAAGGCTCATGGATGTTGCACGTGGCAGAAAGATGGTGGGCCACGTTGCATTGTCAGATATAGTGGAAGTGAAGGTTGAACGTGACATGCCTTGGCACGACGTATCGCAACTGATTGAGATGGAAGGACCGTTTGACGCTAGCTCCCAGCCATGTACCGAGTTCTGGAGCAAGGAAAACCACGTGGAGAATTCTGAATACTCGAGGAACATTCGTTGGGCCAAAGTCAAAGAGGATCGCGTCAAGATTTGCTTTGCGAGAGGAACCTTGTTGCTTCGATTCTACACGGACCTGATTGACGTAGAGAATGCCCCTACCGAGGAAGGATTGAATGGTGAACTTAAGAAGAACGTGGCATTCCAATGGGCTCAAACCGTCGCGCACATTTGCGGTACCGATCAGCTCAAACAGATGCTTCCCCACTACGGAGCTGGCGATGAAACCGAGCTTCAAGATTATTTGGAGGTCATTCATCACGTGAAGGAGGAAACCCGTGGGCATAGAAGGGCTCGCAGCAGTATGCTCATGGATGCAGGACAAATCACTGCATGGAAGGATGATTCTCGTGGACACCGCAGAACTAGAAGCTCGATGATGTTTGACCCCACACAAGCCGGTGCCAAACCTGAAGGAAATTCCTTGTTCCGGGCCCTGTCCAGACCGACACTTCGCCATTCCCAATCCATGGGAGAGTCTCAATCAAAGCTGTCTGTATCCCAGGAGAACAGCGAAATACTCAACAACACCATGCCAACGAGGCCTCGTGTATTGAGTGAGAGAGCCAGAACAGAAGGTCAAAAGGATGACCTACCAAGACGTCGAACTTTGACTGATTTCGCTGAACAGGCCATTCCTGAAAACAGCGAGGACAAGATTGGCACGGACAATGGAATTTGGCATGCATAGAACGAAAAAATTTGATCCATAGTAGTAGGATTAATACACAAGTTTAGGAAAGCTACCAATGACATAGCAACTTCTTCGATCGTCGCATGCCGGGAAAAGGATCACTCATATTGTATACATACTAGTACATACTTATAATGCATATTGTATAGGAAGCCAATCAATGATTATTTGGAAGTCGCTCAGCACCACAAAACATTTCCTTGCAAGGATATCCACCAAACACCGACCATGGGAGTCAAGAACCCACACTTTCCTGTTCTTCACCTGTTTCGGTGGATTATTTTAGTCACATTCGTATTCAGAAACTATGGGACGGCTCAGAAAAACTCGGCAGCTTCCAACACAACAGAAAAGGGTCAATGCACCGTTGTTGATGGCTCATGTAGTACAAATACAACATCACCTGCACAACATCTGTCGGTTGTGGTAATTGGTGGAGGACTCAGTGGCCTAGCCACAGTGAGAGAACTCCGTGCTCTCCACGCAGGCTCCAATGTGAAGCTGGATCTCCATTTGTTGGAAGCCAAGGAAGATCGCCTTGGGGGCAGAGTACAGACCGTTCCATTGCAAACAACCTCACCCAATCTGCATATCGATTTGGGAGGGATGTTTTGGCACGGAATTGACAATCCAATCTTTGAACACTTGAAGTCAGATTTAGAGTCTTGGGACACAATCCCAACTTTGGGAAACTCCATCAACCCCGCCAAGGGTGGAGCCAAGTGGATTTGGAAACGACATACGGAAACAGTTGCGCTGGACAGTGATTGGGTCATGGATACTGCGTTGCCTGATCTGATGAAACGTTGGAATGACACTATGGAACAGTATGCCCGAGACTATCTACAATCTTGTGGAGAAGACAGGAGCAACGAGGATGCCACAGAAATGCTCAGGAGTTGGTCTGCCAACATTTCGAAGGAACTGGGAAGTGACTTGGAGAGAGATCTATTAGAATTTCAGCTGTACATGGCTTTCAATTTGGATTCAGGGCTTTNCATGCAGGATCATGCATTGGAGGGTTTCACCACGCGATTTGACTGGCGAGAAAATGGAGGGGATGACCATATTTCACAACGGGGTATGGTCACATTGATTGAAGCCTTGGTTGCAGATATCAAAAGGCATTCTTCTGAAGACCAAACAGAAGTGTCTACTCATGGGTTCCAGGCAAGCATTCACATGGGCAAGCGTGTAAACAAGATTGAGTACACGGCATCTTCTTGTTCAGTGGAATCACAGGACGGGGGAAAGTGGACTGCCGATGCCTGCGTTGTGACAATCCCGCTGGGGGTGTTGAAACAAAATCCCGATGTATTCAATCCTAGGTTGGATGATACAAAGCTTGATGTACTTCAAAGGGCCGGGGTAGGAACTCTCAATACAGTCGCTGTCAAATGGAATCGAGATATCTGCAGCAGTGACGAAGGTGCCACGGCCTACAATTTTGTCATGGAACGAGGAGAGAATGCGTACTCCAATCCCCTCTCTCATGGATTTGTGTGCACAGGTGTGCTGAGAGGCAATGACACAAGTATCACACAATTTCACTTGTACGACACCACCTCCATGGATGACTACAACAGCGAAAGCTATTGGAAGGAAATGGCAACAAAGATTGTCAGGTTTGTGGTTCCAAATATCGAAAGTAGCGACGCACTCGAAGTTGTGTGGTCCAACTGGCATTTGGACCCAGATTTTCTTGGATCATATTCTTCTCCCTCCACATGGACTAATGGGAACCACGACCGCGAGATTTTGGCCCTACCAATCGGTCAATCTGTTTACTTTGCCGGAGAGCATACACATTCACATGGACGATACCAGAGTTTGGACGGTGCCTATGAAACAGGCCAGATCGCTGCCAGAGAACTTTGGGAAAGAAGAGTTTCATATTAGTTCACTTTGGGTGCCGGGCAGACGATATACGTGGCGATTTTCGGAATTCATGGTGCATGTTGATATATTAAACATAGTATTACAAAAATGCGTCTAGATATCCTGTACGAGGGAGGAATATCCAATACCAGAAAAAGGTTCGGGGATTGATGACCAACTTGTACTGCATTCTCTCCTCCCATTCGTTGCTGTTGCTTTGAATGCAGCAAGCGTTTTGGACACAGAAACAAATCGCTTCAATGCTTCCACACATCCACTCCGCGTCGGATCTGCCATCACCCATGCATCTTGGCATTCATGCAACAAATACAAGTCCAGATTGTTGTCATCCACCCAGTTCTCAGGAGAAAGAGTTGAAAGGACGATAGGTTCATCGAATCTTTTTGGGCCATCATTCCAAACATATGTCTGCCAATCTGAGAAGAGAAGTCGAGACGTACCCGGGTAATCCGCTTGTTCATCAGCTGGATCTTCAAAAGCATTGAATTCCTGGATTTCATCCGTAACTCGGATTTTTTTCGAAGCCAATCCATCCGTCGACGAGAAATGTACCTCCATCAATGTAACCAACTCCTTGCTATCAGGATCAAAACATAGTTGAGCGTGAGGTAGACATGTAGCTTCCAGATCATCGTCGTCATCATGTGAGATTTGGATTTCCTTCGGAGGACTTTTTGTTTCTTGCAGAGTGGTATCAGGCATCGTCCAGGAGGATTCTGTGGAAGTATCAGTCGACTTTGTATTTCTTGTAGATACTTCCGATTCAGTCATCGACGACGATGTTTCAAAGATATCTGCTCCTTCCCCATGATGTAGTACAATCCAGGCACTCTCTTCTTCCTTGATGGGTTGCTTGTCCAACTCTTCATGAATATCCTTGTTTGCCACTGCTTTGTTCATCTTTGCCCGTGATATGAGTCTTTGATTGTTCAATGCAAAGTAGAAATACAATGCTCTTCGCATTGGACGTGGGCGTGGACTTGTGGAGTAGGTGCCAGTTTTCTTGGTTGCTGCCATGGTCGAGGTGCTTGAGATATTGCTACCAAGAAGGGAATATGTAGACAATCTCTCTTGGTGCAAGCTTCGTCAATATTGGTATCAAGGTAAACGGAGTCGATGCTAGTTCCAATAATTGGGACCTTATGAATTCAACCATGTTAAAAATTGATATAGCTCGGGGAAAGACGCACCTTCTTAGCCACCGGAGACAATGTCACATACATTGACGGCTTGTGGAAACAACTCCTTTCCTCCTTTATTATTCCACCGTCGTTTGAACCCACCGGCCTTCCATTTCCCATCCAATTTACCGTTGTGATGAATCAACAAATCAACTCCGACAGATCTCATCAACCACGCGTGACTCGGCGTCAGAATAGCGGTCGGTACGGTAACAGCTACTTGGTCGTCAAATTTTCGTTGTAAGAACCCATTCCCAATCAAATTTCTCATCCACTGTTGAACTATGTCAGATCGGAAAAAGTCGAGATTGCTAATGTGAAAATACCCATGTACCAAGGAGAAACCTAGCCCTGGACTGTTCCCACAGGCAGGACCCACTGTACGAGAGAAACGACCATCCGATGCCACTTCCAACTGACACAATGGTCCTCTCCCAAAACTTTGCTCAATTCTCGATTGTATCTCTTTCCCAGCCGTAAAACCTTGCGGAAAATTTCCATAGAAGAGCGTCAGATTGTTGGTCACGGCAATAGCAATGGGGTCTCTCTTCCAAACTTGGCTACAAAAGGCGTCAGCATCCAACCACATCATCCACCGATATGCCTGGAGAGCTGGGTGTGTCCAAATGTGCAAACTTCGAAACTCTGCTTGCCAGTTGTAAGCCAAACGATCTGGACATTTGGACCACCACGTCAAATTGGCGGGGTCGGAAACGTTGCAAGACTGAAGGAAATTGGAACGTCGTTCCTCGGAAAGATTGGCAATCTCAGTTTGCAAGCCTTGGTTATCTTGAACCACAGACAATCGGGCAGGATGTACCGTTTGGGTGAGTGTTTCGATCGTGGACATGGGAATAGGCTCGGTGGTGAACACCACAATGTCGTATAGCAAATGGCGATTGTAGGCTTGATGTAGCAAGCAGAGGGACTGTTGTAGCATGGGGACATAATCGGACCCATGTATTTTGGAAACAATCACAACACCTGGTTGATATTGATACTGCCACTCTTGTGCGGTTGTATTCTCGAATGGAAGAGTTTGTTTGAGATCACCGATTGTGGTTGAATCACTGTTGTTGTTGCCTACTCTGGTGACGACGCTCTTCACATTATCATCTACCGTTTGGTTGAAAGCAATATGTTGTGACGACTGACTGTGAATCACTGGCAAGACTCCTTGTGGTTCATCTGGAAACGTGTTGGAAGAAACATGCACAAGTTGCAAACCCATCCAAAGCATCATGACACCAACCAAAGAAAGCCAGACACACAATGGGAATCTTCGTCCCATCATTGATATGTTCTCTGCTAGAATTCAACCTTTACTCCTTCATTCAGTCAGCCTTGGGTAACACGCCACAAATCCTCCGCTATGCATCGTTGCCCATTGTCGTTGTATATGATGTAGATTGGCGAGCGCCTCGGAGCGTGCTCCAAACGGGATACATGCAAGCGTGACTAACAGTAAACAAGTCCATCTTGCATCAAGGGAATGAGTTGGTATCTTCACATCTTTATTATCCTTCTACAGATGATAACAGTAGTAGCAGCTTTTAGTTCCTTTTCTATTCAACCGCTAGTTTGAGCATTTCCATTATTTTGTTGACAAAGGTTGCACCATCCTCGGGTCCTGTTAACAAGTTGTGGTTGCCAGTAACAAGGTAGAGGCCTTCTGCCACTGGTTTATCGGGCGGAGAATGTGTATTCATTGCTTGAACCAGACGTCCCATTAACATCCGAGAGTCTACACTGGCAGGAACAAACTCATCCGAGCCCGAGTAACCCACCAACACCCGGAACGTTTTCGAAAAGTCAACAGCAAAGCGTCCGACATGTCCCAACCGATCCATCAACTCTTGATCCGAATAGTCACTAGAGAAATAGTCATCCGCTCCTCCTCGTTCGTGCAAATCCAAAAATCGTTGAGCGGTGATGGGTGCCCAAAAGGCAGCACGAGGCATCATTTCCTGGCCCTTTCCCGCTTGCACCAAGTTGGATGCGGTCTGTAGCATCTCCTCAAGGCCTTCACCACCAGAGGCTTCTCGATCACTGACAGGGGCTTGTAAAGCTACTAGAACCAGTCGTTGGAAGAGGTTCGCCAGAGCGGTCCCCTCGATACCGCCCTCTTCCTCCTTGTTGATAGCCCCCTTCAAAAAGTGAATTGCATCCTGACATCCCGTCGAATGTCCAATGATACTAAATCGCTGTGCTTGTCGGTAGTCCACCAAAAATTTGAGGCATTCTTGCATTTCTTGTGCATCTCGATCCAGAGAACCATTCCCAAATCCGAGATACGAACTGGAAAGGATGGGTTGCACCAAGGACCAGCCATTTTCCTTGCATGCATCCGCTAGCACTTGTGTGTAAGGAACAGGTAGCATACCATCACTGAGACCCCCAATAAGGATACACTTGTTGGGACACGCTGGATTGGTTTCGAAAGCAGCACGACCTTGGGCATACAAAAAGAGTTCTCCTGCTAGTGTCCCATAACGAGAAAATGGCGATGAGGAGTTGTTTCCCTGAGTCGGTTCGATAGACATTTAAAACGTAGGTGCCTCTGAAGCTTCTGGTGTTGCGTATGAGTATTGATCTAGGACCACTTTGTTCCTTTTGTCAGGGATTTGACCAACGAGAATGGCAACTGGTAACCAACTATCACAAGGGATATGGAGGACGACGGAGTGTTTTAAGGTAGCAATGCTAGTATACTCACAATGTTTAGTATTGTACATAAGACACAGGATGAGGCGAGCTGCGATATCGCTGAACCAAAAAATGTCTGCAGAGACAAGGATTTATGCTAAGTATCCTTTTCCCGGGATAGTGAATCATATACTTTCACGTATACATAGATTCCGAGGAAGTTCGCCACTTACACTTTTGGCATCGCAGATTCGCCGAATCCCACGAAATTGTCGCCAGTCAACCTCCCGACTGGCCCGTTGTGGCATCACTTTTTCCAGCCGGGCCCACTTCCCACGAAACACATCAAGCGTCGGACTCCTGAACCTTGTGACTTTCCAATCCACACAATCACCTTGCATTATTTTGGAACCCAACACAATCAAAATGCCTCCTCACTCTACAGACTGTACGAGCTATTACAACGTCTTTGATGAATGGTTCCAGAAGAGGCATTCCTTGTTTTGCGGCCGTAGTCTGCCATGCCAACCTTCTACTGTCGAATATCAGGAACGTCCTTCCAGCCCCGTAGATCGGGATGGTTTCTCGTTGGCTTCGCGAGTCGAGGAATCCATGGGACATAGTGACAACCACTTGGAGGATCTTTCGCGATCAACCTCTATCCTCCTCTCTCGAAGAGGAGGTCGACGACACCAGGCGAAGAAGCCTCGCCGACACATTCAGTTCGACCCGGACTTTGAAGTGTATGAAATTCCTCACTTTAACGACTTGCCTCCAAGCCAACTGGAGCAAATGCACTTGACACGAGACGAAATGGCTGTTATCCATGCAGAAGCTTGGGAAACCGTTGAGTTGATGAATTTGGGAATTGAGTATGCCGAATCTGATGCCTTCAGCAAACGTGGGTTGGTCGATTTGAAAGATGACTCTGTCGAGCGTCGCCGTCGAGTCAGGGAGCAAGCATACAAAGTTGTCTTTGGAGTTCAAGCCTATGGTGTGCAATCCTTGACACAACTTGCTCCCAACCACCAACCGCAAACACCCGACACTCCAAGCTCCAATGGCGGATTGGGGTATTCGCCACAAGTCATGGGCGTCCTGTACAGTCAGGTTTCCTCGGCAGCTCAAGAAGTTGCCAACGAAGTGGCCAAGCTGGATGCTCTGGCGGCGGCCGAGCTCTACTAGGCTTTCCACTTCGTAGTATGTCGTTCTTTCTCCCATGCATTTATTTCTTCAGTGAACACCACTCGTTCCAACAACCAATACCACCTTTTGTACAACTATCATAAACTGTTCCATTAGACTCTTATACACTCTGTATCTTACCCTACCATAGTTTATTGTAGATCACTTGCAAAGGTAGCCGCTTATAGAAAATAGCACATGATGATCAGAGATTACTTCGGAATCTAGGAGCTCGTTTCTCCAGGAAAGCATCTCTGCCTTCCTGAGATTCTGCTGATTTGTAAAACAGTCTTGTGAGTTCTCCACCCAACTGCATGATCCCTGCGTTGCCATCTTCGTCGGCATTCAAAGCTGCCTTTGTACAGGCTATCGCTGTTGGACTATTCATATTCAGCCTCCGAACCCATTGGGCTACCCGACCTTCCAATTCTGCTACAGGGTATACTGCATTAACAAGGCCCATGGTGTATGCCTCTTGAGCATCATAGAAGCGTGCCAGGAACCACAATTCTCGAGCTCGCTTCTGTCCCATGATGCGAGCAGCATGTGTCGACCCATACCCCGCATCAAACGATCCCATTCGAGGCCCTGTTTGTCCAAATACACTTCGATCCGATGCCAGTGTCAAGTCTGCTACCATATGCAATACATGACCACCTCCAATTGCATATCCATCCACAACGGCAACGATCGGTTTTGGACATCGCCTCATTTGAATTTGCAAATCCAGAACTCGAAGTTTGGGTTGAACCTCTGTTCCATCCTGGTATCCTCCATCATTGTCTCGTACCGTTTGGTCCCCACCCACACAAAAGGCAGGTGTGTAGGTACGAGTACGAGAAGGGGAATCTGGAGTAGCGTGGTGGATGGAGGTGAGTAGGATCACACCGACCCGTGGGTCATCCGTGGCACATGTCAGAGCAAGTTGGACTTCTCGGATCGTTCGTGGACGGAATGCATGCAGAAGATGTGGCCGATCGAAGGCGATCCTAGCAACGTGATCGACTTCTGAAACGTGATACACAATATCTTGGAGGGGTTGGACGATGTCTGGAGGCTCCTCGTCTGTCCAATGAATTGGTTCGCGACTGATCAATTCAAAACCATCTCTATGTTTGGTGGGAACGTTTCTATTCCTTGGATCTCCTCGAGCTGCACTCATAGAGGCGACATCTACAGACGCTTGAGGTTTGGATGCCATGGTGGATCCGTCTGGGAGATTCAGGTGTTTTTCCACATGTGGACTTTGCAGTCGCACGAGTCGTATTGCTCAAACGACGACAGGAACGACGAAGTTAATAAAAAGGAGAAACAGTTGTTGTCGGAACGAAACCTTGGAAAATAAAATTCATGCCAATGCTCTTAAATGTGTGGAAGACCACCCGACACCCCTCGCAACGTTCCATCTACCATCGATCACTGCACATTCCACCATACCATGCTAGACAAGAGATTTTCTGGCAAAGCAAGTGATACTAAGAGGAAATTGTCTCGTTGGTACCAACGCACGAGTACAAACTAGGTACCGGTATGAACAGCATAGTACTGGAGGGTTCAGCATATCCCTTTTGATACGACTGCTGAAACTTCCGCTCCTACTGGAGGGAGACTTCCAAGAATGATAGGCACGATTGGCAGATTTATTTCAGCGCAACAAACTGTGGTTTGTTGCTTTCTCTGATGATGAACTACCTAATAAGGTACACCCTACTTCGCCGCCAACAAGAATGCTCGGTCATCGTAACAGTCATCAGGCATGGGGGCTGTCTGCAACATCCAAGCCCCCACTAATTGTGGGGGATTCGACCTTTGTCTCCTCGTGAACAACAACAGCATGCTACGTTTTCAAGAGCTTCGTTTTCGAAGGACAATACATAAGGATCTTCCCGAAGCCTTCATAAAAGGAGTACATACATTTCATATTATTAAAACAACGCCCCAGCCCCAAGGTGACAAGAGCCCAATCATTCACTAAATGTACACATTTCATCTTTTGACCATTAAGTAACTCGAAGATCCTAGGAAATCCTCAGTATCTTCGTGCCTGAAGACCACACTACCACTGGACGCCACAACACATCAAGCTGCTGCTAGCCTTCATAAAACTGCACACCGACCCCAAAGCAGTCGTCCACTACTCTGTCTGACACAAAAAGCAATGTACGCATCGCAAGACACTTTCCCCACCACCGTTATCACCATTCCCTCAAACAACACCCACCAGCAAAAAATCTGCGAGGAGAAAACATTTGAACCATTATCGCCCACATCCCCCATGATGCATCCTTCCCTTCAAGCATTCGCAGACGAAATTGAAGAGTCAGCTCCAATCAACAAGGACGTTGAGCAAGAATCTCATTCTCCAAGTCCAGAAGCTTCAAGCCCAAGTCAACGTCAAAGAAAAGTGATGCTGAACTACTCCGATTCTACAAAATTGCTAAAACGAGCTGGCACCAGTCGGCTGGGACGGTCCCGTCCCTAAAGTCGAAGCAAAGTCGAATGTACAATACCAACAATTCAGATTACAGATATCCCGAGTTTACAATAATATCAGAACCGCGAAACAACAATACAAAGTTTCCCGAGTCACTGTCTTTTGATACCAACAGAATAAAAGTTTAAGCTGTCCATTTTTAACCGTCCATCATGAACGAAGAGTTGCTGAGCTTGTATCTTCTAGAGTACTTCTTTTGATTTACTCTACAGTTACCTGTGCCTGAAAATGAGAGCCCCATGAAGTCCGCCTTGGTTTCAATCACTCTCATCGCTTCCATCAACCTTCCAACAAAGTCAAATCCATTTCCCATACCATCCCCAACTCTTCAAGTCCAGTGGCGGATTCTCACAGATCCATTCAAGGAAACATATAACGGTAACATTTAAACGCGACAAAAACAATCATAAGCCCCCAAACACACCTTGGCCATTTTGCTCACTGAAGGCAGCCGTTTGTGCATATATATCATCAAAGCCTACAGTGGAATCATTTCCAGCCGCGAATGATGAGTGACGTGACTCGCACGCCTCAGATAATCCCTCCTCCCCTCCTCTTACTACGGTACCTGTTGTGGTGAGTGGTGAACCCAATCGTTTGTCCGGGGAACAACCATGCGCACCTTTCATCACGCACAACAGGCTTGTTCCATGGCGAAAGTCAACTATGGTGAGACGCGACAAACCAACGTTGAGCGGGGATAAACAGTTTTGTGGAGAGGTTCTTTTCTATTTTAAGGCTTCCTTTGGCGGACAACGTAGTAGTCCCACTAGTAGATGAGAAGATCACATTGTATTCTTTTGTTTTGTGTACTCATGCATCTGCTACGTAGCTCTATTATCAATAATCACTGAATTCGCAGTTTGGCCGGATCCCAACATGTTCTCCCCCTTTGCCTATTGTGATTGCTCGTAGCGAGTCTATCGTCTGAGTTATGGTGGGTATTTCAGTTGTACTGTACCTCCTTTGATATACTTCTTGCACCATTGAGATGTACGTCCTGGTGCAAGGCGAGATAACCTCCTCCTTCTTGGGATGGCAGATGGGAACAAAGGGAGTCTCCTTCTTGTTCTCCTTGATGTTCCTGGCTTGCTTCCGGTGCTCCATCCACACTGGGGATCGCTGTGTTCCTACCCTTGATTTCTTGGGGCTCTACTACTAATCTACCGTATCCATCATTGCAGAGTAGTTATCCCTCCCTAATAACTCGACTGTTCACGACCAGTACGCGTTAACTTTTGAAGAAGAAAGTCTCCGAAGATACGTCGCTCTGGTGGTATAGTGACAGTATCCTCCAAGAAGAAAATCTACAAACTCAACTGCCACCTGCGAGACTTCCAAGACTTGTATCGACGAAACGATCACGCTAGAGCTAGATCCACGAAAGTCCAAGATTTTAGTGCCAAGCAAGTGCTTTCACAGATTCTTCTTTGAGACATCCACGTTGGCGATCACAAACATTTACTTTGACGAACAACTTTGTAGACTAAATCCCAAACGTGTTGTGAAAGATCGTACACTGGGGACTCATTATTCACTTGTTTTTGCTTTTGTCCAAGCTTTCAATACGTCTCCATCACCTAATCCTTACGAAATCTTCAAACAACAACTCGAGACGCTGGTTTCAAGCTAGATAGGGGTTCTTTATGACGTGGTTCTACATACTACCATAGACATACTGATTACGTGATGACTGTTGACGGTTGTACCTCGTCCCGATTCACCCAAGACTAAACCAGTTCTTTCTCGCTCACTTTCTGACTATTAACCTCCCTGAACGCCAGCAATGACCGAAATCCGGGGAACGGATGTTAGCAAAAGCACCTCCGGCGCGTTGGAAACGGACTATATATCGAGCCCTCCGAGGATACGCACGAGTGAAACATCTAAGTAAAAGTCATTGCCCTGCAAATATCTAGTAACGGTGACGTCGTACCTTATAAATTTGGCGGGTTTTCTGCATCCAACCATTGGAGTAGCACTTACAACCAGGCAGACGCCACTAATTGAATGGTACGACATTGCACTAAAGTCTTCGACGTTGAGACGGTGCTGGCTGCAAATTTCGCTGCAAACCCGTAGACCTGTCCTTCTATATAATGGAGAATTCGACGAAATTGACAATATATCGTAGGCTTATTGAAAACGAGACAACGTTGACTTAAGAACACACTTAGATAGTCTGTTGTCGAAGGTGGAGGCTCTCTCTGAGAAGCCCTGTTGTTCATCCTTGAATTCGTTGATAATTCCCAAGAGGCTGAATGGATTTCCCGTTATGTCGCGATGCATATTGGTTGGAGTAGTGTTTGGTTACACATACAACGTCCATTTGCATTTCTGGACGACGCAACTCTTGATTCCGTTGTCCTACGCAGAAATCCTGAAGCCCCTCATTTTCTGAAAAAGTGTGACAAACATAGTTCACAAGAGATCAATACGAGTACTCGTTGCTACCATCATGAGAGATCTCCCACCTTCTAGTCCCATCTATGCACCTGAACCTGGACGACGAGTGTCAGATGGATTGTATGAGAAAAGGCGAATGGGCACTCCACTTTCTAGAAGTAGATCCGAGGAGAACGATCCTCTTCAACGAGTTTCGGCTCATCGTCGAAGTTCCTTCCGAAAGTCTGCCTTGTTGAAAGTTAATCAAAGGGAGGCACTTGAGCGCCTGCATATTGCTGTATGCAAAACAAAGGTCAGATCTGAACAACGACGCCTAGCTGAAACGGCTTGTTTCAACGCGATCCACGTTCGCGCTGTGGTTCGAATCCAAGCCGCTTTCAGAGGTTTTTCTTGTCGCAAGAATCACATTCTTTGTGCGTTCTTGCACGCCGATTCTGAATGTGGGCACAGACGAGCGTGCTCTGAACTCACAATGAGCGAATTTGGGGATTCTGTACTTTCACTGGGAAGTTTGGATTGGGATCCCACTTCTGAGCATGCTCAATGTGACGGAGACCTTTTGTACAAGGACACGTTCCACACAAGTACTTCCACACCGTTAACTCAACCAGATTCCTTATTTGGTACATACAATGATTCATTCTCCACACTCTTCAGCCAAGATTCGTTTGATGTCCCCATCAAGCAACCCTCCAGGAAGAGGTCGCCCATGCGCCCAAGGACACCTAGGTGCAACCGACCAGTGGTGGAAGAACCAAACCTAGTATGTCCTCCATTCCATGATCCTCGATCACTCCCAAGGCCGACTGTCAAGTCGGCGAATCAACCAAGATCACGTGGTTTCCTGCCTACTCCAATCCGCCTGTGAAGGCAACTATGTTCACTCAACATGCACATGATGAGTCGACTTTTTTCCGCTGCTACCTTGCCATTCCAAATCAACCGATTTGTACATAGATTGGGGTTATATTCATTATCACACAAGTAGTTTCTAACTTAATAAGCTGTCCTGTACTTTCCTTTGCGTTGCAGTTTCATACAACATGGTAGTTCCAACGCCAGTCACGTGCAGTCACGGTTAATGTGGTGTGAAGGTTGCCTGCATCACCTTCTTGTGTCGTTCTTTTCCGTGAAATAGTATGCACGACGGTACTTCTACCACCGCACCAAACCCGTCCAGTTGTTGTAAATCCAACGTCCACATCATCAGCAGACATCGTGAATCACGAATCATGAATCGTACATGCGAGAAAAAGACATCTTGAATCACGAATCAGGAATCGTACATGCGAGTAAAAACCAATTTTTAACGCACGTTTCCATGCACTGTTGATCTTGCGAACCGACGTCACAAAACGACCGAATCCTTCATATGGTGGAGGGATAGAGAACTCCGACGACAACGACTTCGAAGTCACTTCTGTCATAAAAAAAACAGATATCGCAGCAGTCAACAACACAAAAAACAACAATCATGGCAGGAAAGTCAAAGGAAGAGCTCCAGAAGGAGCAAGAAGAAGCTAAGCAAAAGTTGGAGCTTCTGATGAAGGACTCTAGGCCAAAGAATCTCCAACAAGGAACATCCCAGGGTGTCAGCAAAATCCTCCAAGGTGCCATCGGTACGACAGGCGAAGCTGGTGTATATGCGAATCTTGGAGATTTGTGTTTCTAATCTGTTTTTTTCGTATCACAGGTGGTGCTGGAGTAGCTGTGGTGGCCCCCACGATGGGCTTTGCTATGGGTCTCCAAGGAGGAGGTCTCATTGGTAAGTGAGCCAAAGGATACAGAGTCCAATTTTGGCATCGCAACAAATTCTTCTCACCCATGGATTACTATAGGAGGAGCCATTGGCGCGGCAGGAGGAGCAGTCGTTGGTGCTCTTGGAGCTATTGGTTTAGTGGCAGGAGGAGCAATTTCGGGAGGTGAGTTCTTCTTATTTGTCGATGGAATCGGTTTTTTGTTTTGGAGATTGGAGTCTCATGATTTTGTTTTGAAGTTACCTCTATCATTCGAGGTGTCGTTGCGACCCCAGAGGCCATTATGGCACCCAGCCAAGGAAAATGGTGGAATGAGATCACCCATGAATGGGAATACACTGATCTTTCCAAGGCAGAGGTTCCAGAAAACGACGACGACTTGCTGAAAAGAATGGAGAATGAGCTTGACGAAGAAGGAAAACCCACAGGTGCTTCTGCTGGTACTGTCAAAGATACTTTCTATTATGACGTTTTGGAGGTAGGTGAAGCTTTTGTTCTATTGCGCCACGAAGATCACTTTTCTCATTTTCCAGTTTGTCATGAATTTTCAACAAACAATAGGTCGACCCTACGGCTGAGCCAAGTGCCATCAAGAGAAAGTACTATGTTTTGGCTCGAAAGTATCATCCAGATAAGAACGATAGTGCCGAAGCTGAAGAAAGATTCAAGGACATCGCTGAAGCATACCAAGTTCTCAGCGACCCGCAACTCCGCAAGACCTATGACAAGGAAGGAAAGGACGCACTGACTGGCGACAAGACTGGCGTCAGTGGGGATCAAAAGCCTGATCCTGCTATTCTCTTGGCTTTCCTATTCGGTTCAGATAAATTCAATGATTTCTTTGGGCGTTTGGCAACCTCCACTTCTACAATGTTGGGAGATTCACCTAAGCTTAGTGCTGCTGATGCTCGCGAGTTGCAAAAGCGACGAGTTACGAGACTGGCTCACATTTTGGCCAAGAAGGTGGAACCATGGACAAAGGAAGACTTTGATATGTGCCGCGCACAATGGATTAGCGAAGCGAACTATTTGATCTCTGCTAGCTATGGTTTTGAACTCATTCAGGCTCTTGGCATGGCATACGAACTAGCCGCTGTCCAGTTCCTCGGAAGCATGGAGTCTGGAATCGGCATGCCCAGCATAGGCAAGTGGGCGGAAGGAAAGAAGGCCGCGGCCAAGGGTCGAAAGGTTGCGAACCAAAATCAGTGGCAGACACTTATGGCTACTATGGATACTATGAAACTGCAAGCGGAGTTCCAGGAAAAGATGGCCAATGCTTCCAGTGACGAAGAACGAGCTCAATTGCAACGGGAAATGGAAGAAGCAGCTCAAGAGACTGTCCTAAAGATGATCTGGATTACTACTGTCGTTGGTGAGTTTTGCATGTCGAATTATCCTGGGAAAAATGGAATCGGTTTTGTACTCACCATTTCTTGTTACTACATCAGACATCACCTCTACCATCCACGAGGTTTGCCAAATGGTATTCTTCGACCAGAGTGTATCCAAGGAAATCCGCAAACGTCGTGCCCACGGAGTTAAGAATCTTGGAGCCATTTTCCAGGACACTGAGGAGCCCCCAGTCGAGGGAGGGCGAAAGGACGCAAGAGAGTTGTTCGAAGAGGCGACGTTGTTGGCCACTGTGGAGACTTTCAAGCGCAAAGACGAGGCAACTCACAACGCCTCATTCCGAAACTAGAAATATCATGAATCATTGTAGCTGATCTCTGTTCGCTACCCATGCTGTAGGGCAGAAATAGTGTTCGCTTGGAAATTGGAGGGAAACAAACGAGGCAGGATGAATGTCAGATGAAATAAACTGCAACGCCTCATCATGTAGGAAGAACCAAGGGGGGGGCAATCATCGTCAAAAAGACAGTGGGGACTCCTCTCATGTTTACCACGTACATCACAGTGGACATTTTCAGAAGAAAACTGTTACCCCCTCAGGGAAAGCGCCGGGCATTATCCTTGTTTCTCTTGCGATTATGCTTTCTATATTTTGGCATTGGGTTCCCCTTCCTTGTTCTGTTCCTGATTGGAAACTTCGTGGTGATCCACCCTGTGATTTCTTGGCTAGGATCAGCCACTTCCCATTTGCAAGGCCTCTTTAGGTCTTTCTTACCTTGGTTACTTATCGACCAATGACTGCAGAAGATCGCACTGAAGATGCCGACTGGAAATCGGACTCACAGAAACAGTCCCTGACCCGCAGCACCCAGATGCAGGAGGACAACGTTGATGATGAAGAAAACATCAGGCGGATTGAGAACGACGATCAAGAAGATGGAGAGAATCGACAACAGAGGTTGCACACCAACGCTGCTACGGATATGGCCAAAATATAGGCAAATGATCTTGCTGATGGTTGAATTTCAAATCCCGAGGAAAAAACTACTGGAGGTTCAGAACGGTATCGTATTCTCTGCCAACTCATTGATTCCTTTTTGACATGCGAATCGGATTGCCTAGCGACGAGACTCCGATATTCATCGTCTACCTTGTATCCCTACTATAGTCAAGGTCATTACAGCCATTTACAACCATCGATCACTTCATCTTGCTTTCACAAATACACTTCCTAAAGACTATTACATGCATATAGATTGTAGACATAATTCACAGGGGAATGGAGTCCTACGACTAGCACATTCACAGTCAATCCTTTCGACCAACAAGAAAAACCGCCGCATCCTTGTTAGGTTGCCATTCTTCGACAATGGTGAATCCGGCTTGGGAAAAATCTTTCTTCAATTGCTCACGAGTGAGGAGTTGGACCGATGGTGCAACGCCAAACATTCGTCCCATTGGGACTAGCGTACCCAATGCGAGCTTCGTAGGCCAACCCAAATCTGCGGTGCAAATCGTCGATGTGACAAAGTGGCCTCCTGGCTTGAGCCATCCATGTACACGTTTCATGGCAGCGCCTCGATTGTCCAGTAGGTGAAGAATGCTCATACCAAGAACAACATCTTGGCTTGCTTCAGGAATGTTGAGCTGTTCAATAGCAGCAGCACGAAATTCGACATTGGTTACACCAGCCTCTGCAGCTTTCCTTTTTGCAATTTCAATCATATTGGGAGAGACATCTGTTGACAAGATGTGTTTCACAAACGGTGCATGCAGGATGCTGGTACCACCAGTACCACAACCAACTTCAACAACATTCGTTATGGCTTTGTCAAAGTATGCCCTGGTCAACTTGAGCTTTTGCTCATATGCAACTTGATCTTTGATCGGAGATTTGCTGTAGCCTTCCGCAAACCTGTCCCAGATCTTGGCTTGTTGTGCATCTTCCTTTGTGATGTCACTCAAGTTGACGTTTTCAAAAGACTTGGTCATGCTGGTGGTGTTGAGAAACGCTCTGGATGTAGCAACGTGAGAGCTACAAATGGGTACTAGAAACCCTGAGAAAAAGTGGCGTTGGAGCTTCAGCTTGACAGATTTTGTGAAGTGCGACAAGCTAGCAAGGTTCCATGCTTTGATAGTGGTGAGTCGTTCTGGAGCTCCGCAGTGTTCCCAATGGCGGATTTCGTGCATAGCATGATGATGTTGATTCGTGTTACCGGTTGCCGATGTTCCCGACTCGTATGATCTCTTGTCGGAACTAGCAGCAGCCAGGATTCGATGCTGAGAGAAGCTACTGTTTTGCTGCTTCCTGCAACGTCCAGTAGAAATGGAACCACAACATGCACGAGAACAATCCATTTCTTATGTCTCATAGTTATGTTCACTGATGATATTCAAACGTTAGCTAGCTATTGTTGTAGACACGCCCAGCATGGATTTGAGGCCTGAGGACATACTAGTGAGGTGGTACATTGTTGCTGTTGTAACGGGGTATTTTCCGTGGTCATCTCACGCAAAATCGTCAAGATGTGGTGTTGGGCATCCATCACCCCAGGTTCGTCATGTCAACTCGTACCACCACAGGACAGTTAGTGTTCCAACAAGGCAGCACCCTCTGCTTTGGCATTAGAGTCCAACAAGATTTTGTTCTCGTAGGACTCCTCTGGGAACCATTTCAGATTGGACTTGCCAATCATGATATCGACAGCCTTCTCCAAGGACATTCGGAACTCAGTATCGCTTGCAGATTTCATCAACCAAAAGGGTGGATGTCTGGTAACTCCTCATCATCATGAGACTTGGCCTCGTCCATTGATATTCCATTTGGTAAAAGAGGAAGTCGGTGGAACGATTCCATTCCGTTCCGTTCCCACCACTGATCGCAACAAATAGAAGTTTCAAGAGAAATGTTGAGTAGAAAGAACAGGACCAGCTTCCATCATTTTCCCATGGCTCGCTTCTCCTTGAAAAACTCCTTTGTAGTAGTCAAGGAGTTCATGCCACCACCTCATGTCTGGATTCCTAGGTGATAGGATCCTGTACCTTGTATTTGATCTGGTGGCGTCATATCATACCACAAGTAGAGTCCACAACAACAACATACAAGTTGATATAGAATTGGTTGGCGTCGTTGTTGCCGACGACGTCGGATTGGGCAGCCGTCAACCAGAAAATCGTACTAGGTAGTAGCACAACGTTTGTCGTCGCGCGACATATCCAGGAGAAGATTTCATTGTGCGGCCCGAGTACGAGTACGGTAGAAGTGCAACCACAAGAAAGCTGTGACGAGGCTATCTTAGCTCAAGCCGTCATAGACTTTCTACTTCTCTGAAGCCTAGGTAGGTAGTCGAAGCACTGTCGTACTGGCAACAACAAATACACAGATAACGTCATAAGTAACGGTCACCATGTTGCCACCCACAAGGCTGTCGTTCGGATTACGGCGAAACGCCTGTCCGACGAGCGGCCGCCACCACCTTCGTTGTATGGCCACAAGGCGAAAAAGGGATCTCAGAGACCTCGACGTCGCCAAAACGCTACGACCACCAAAATAGACCTCTCATTGCGGACTTGCAACGCGCGACCATTTGCGTAGGGATGTGTACGAGAATTCCCGTACCTGTTGTTTGGATGGAGAGAGTTCCAATTCTGGAAAGTTTCCCAATGCCAGCCAGTCACCCCCCGCAACCTCACAATTTCACAAGAGGCATTGGCAGCATCGCCACTTTCCTTGTGCCATCTCTGTCATAAGAAGAATAGCTCTATTCTCGTTGGACAAAAAGTACATAATTTCTTATCATGTGCGCTCCAGATAAATCGGCCAAGGTTGCCCCCGTCGTTCCTACGAGCGAGAAATTGCGGGCAGAAGACGAGTGGATTCAAGAATTTGATTTTGAGGGTTTCGCCAAGGAGATTCGAGCTTTGGGACAAAAGCTAGAGTCTGAGCAAGGCCCTGAGGATGTTGCCCACCTTAACAAAATGATCATGTGGTCCAACGCTTGCGCTGCCGTGGGGCTTTTGACCATGGGGTTCAGTATCAATATCATTTCCATTCTAGGCCTTTCGCTCTACACGCACAGTCGATGGACCATGATTGCCCACCACACTTGCCACGGAGGATACGAGAAGTGCCACCCCGACAAGGGCCGCTGGTCTCGATTCAAGTTTGGATTGGGAACTCTCTGGAGGCGCTTCAACGATTGGTTCGACTGGATGTTGCCCGAGGCTTGGAACGTCGAGCACAACAACCGCCACCATTACAACCTTTCCGAAATCACTGACCCTGACTTGGTCGAGCACAACATGGGACTTCTCCGAAACATGGACATTCCCATGTTCGGCAAGTACATTGCTGTCTTTTTGCTCATGACCACCTGGAAGTGGTACTACTACGCCCCCAACACCTACAAGGAGCTCAAGTTGGCCCGCATGCGCCGCACCGGAGAAAAGATTCCGGAGGGAGTCAACCCCGAGCGTCCTGTCACCATTGACACCGTCATGATGGGACAAACCTACTTCTACACCTTCGGGGAGCTCTTCTCCGTTGTTATTGCCCCTTACCTCCTTCTTCATTTCTTTGTGGCTCCTCTCCCTTGGTTGATCGTTGGACAGCAATTCTTTGGCGTCGGATCGGTCATGTACTGGACCGCCGTCGCCAACTTGTTCATTGCCGACCTTGTCACCAACTTCCACGGATTTATCGCCGTTGCCACCAACCACGCTGGAGATGACATGTACCGATTCCGCAGGGCCTGCCGTCCCTTCTCGGGAAGTTTCTACCTTCGTCAAGTCGTCGCTTCCGTAGATTTTGATATGGGAACCGACTTGGTCGATTTCATGCATGGATATTTGAACTACCAAATTGAGCACCACTTGTGGCCCAACCTCTCCATGAGGAGCTACCAAAAGTCCGCTCCTTTGGTCCAAGAAATTTGCAAGAAATACGGAGTCCCATACGTCAAGGAAAACGTGTTCAAGCGACTCAAGAAGACCGTGGACATTTTTGTTGGAAATACTTCCATGCCATGGTTCCCTGAGGCTGCCGAGAATGCCTACCTCGAAATTGATACCAAGGCTGAGGCCGCAGGGAAGGGATCCCCTGAAGCTGAGGCAATGTAAAGTTACAAGTGAAAGAATTATGTAAAACGTGCTTGCAGAAGTATTTCGCTTCGACTGTTGGGAAATCGCTGAACATACTCAGGATGCTAACACTACTTGAATAGGAAATTTTCGTCTTCTAAATTACAACAGTCTTGTTCGTGTGCATCGGTTCTTTTTGAAAGGCTAATTCAGAAGGGGGTTCAGAGCAAATTTTGGTTGAGCCACTAAAGGACGACTCCCAACTTGGGATCAGGCTTGTCCGCCGTTGGCTGAGGGCCTACGGTCGAAGGAGCCATACGCCTTGAAGTACTCTTCGTCTTCTTCTCATAGTTTGCTGCTTCCTTCTTGTACATCTCAATCTCTGTTGGATCAGCGCAGCACATAGTATCCAAAAAGTCTGGGCTGTCAATGGATAAGCCTCCAGAAACCAACGCTAGGGGCCCTACGTTGGGGTCTGGGGAAGACGACACGACGACTGCTTCAGTTTTTTCGGAAATGGGGAGTTGGGACTTGTTCTGAGCAGCGGCCACTGTTTCTTGTTCGTGGAGGTCCATTTCCTTGACAATTGCGTGTTCATCCTCTTCATGGACATTCAATCCAACGTCACTATTCACATCGGAAGTCGAAGGAGCAATAACGGGAACAACGAACATGTTGTTGTTTGGCTTTTCCCAGGAATCATCGGAATCTTTCTGGTTGAGCTTGCTGAAGTCAACATCTTCCTTGCAGTAGTCAGGAATGTCTTTGAAACCAGCTTCTTCATCAGAATCTTCAGATTTGTTGTGTGTGGCCTTCTCGTCATCCGAATCATACTTGGAACGTCGGCAGTTCCTGGTCCAGATGCAACAGAAGTTTGCTCTCTTGTCCAAGTACGGTTGCATACCGACAGTGAGAATTGCGAGAAGGAGGTACATGCCACTGGAGCCAATTGAGTACCATCCACCAATGAGCAATTGACACTTATTCTGGGAAGCTGCATCTAGGCTGTCACGAATAGTTCAGAAAAAGACCAATGAGTCTTAAATCAGGCAACATCCACGCGGTCCAAGTCCATCAGACTTACCAGTATTGCTGGTCCATGAAAACCATGAACGTACATGCCTGTAGGACACAAGCGGCAAAGAATAGTAGGGTCAGAAGTGTGTAGCTACCTCGAAGACGGCAACAGCACAATTCAAATAGAATCTGCAATACGGCGAGGATTCCAGCTCCAGGTGCAACCATACTTGTCCATTGAGCAACGTAGAAGTATTTCGTTTGTCCAACATCGACCCAATCATCATACAGGACACAGGAATCTCCGAAAAAGACATTATCAGACGAGGTAACGGACTCCGAGTATTGGAAAAGGCCAACCGATGCTTCAGTAAGGTTTTCAAAAGGAGGAGTGAGATCCAACCAAGGCTCTCCGTCAAGAGACTTGTAGGTGAAGAACTGGCAAGAGAAGATTGCCATGAGAGAACTAGCAACAGCGGCTAATCCTAGCAAAACGATGGTGGCTCTAGAAGAAACAAATGTCAGTTTCAACTTGGAAACATTTGGGAATCATCTTTTCAGTGATGACAGCTCGTACCTCCAACATTGTGTCACAGCAAGTTGACGCTTCGCAACTACTAGCGTGTCTGGGTTTTCCATTGTGCTACTAAACCCACTGATGGTG